>JAMKQA010005872.1:0-15713 GCA_024699735.1 Posidonia australis | reverse complement strand
TAGCAACAAAAGCAAAGGGCTCTAGCTTCTCGGGGACAGAGAAGTGGGAAGAGCAAGATAGTTGTTGGTGGTGTAGCCAACAAGTAAGTACATTTTAAATTTATTTTACTACGGGAAAAATCTCAAGAGGGTTTTGAGGAGTGGACTAGGCGGGATTGTCGAACCACTATAAATCCTTGTGTATATCATTATCTCTCATCCTCTTCATGAATGTTTAGTAGTTGCATAAGTACCAAATTTTGATTAAATATAGTTATTGATATCCTTTGTATGCAATTAATATTAAATTACAAAAAGTTTTAAAAGTTACTTTGAAATTGATAATTCTTTATTCACCCTCCCTCTTGAGAGGCATTTCGATCCTACAGGAACTTCTTGAAATAAAAAAAGGTGTCTATTATAAAAAATAGACATCTATTTTTTTGTTTCAGTAGCTATATTAAATTTTCAACAACTATAAAATACAATAGTTGAATAAAATAAAAGTCCATTTTCAAAAATGAATGTGAACATCCATTTTATTACACGTTAAGTTCTATGTAAAAAAACAAACATTCATTTCTAGAAATGAACGTTTGTTTTTTACACGGACGTCTATTTCTTAATACAAAACTTATTTATGTTCGTTTTTTGATTTTTTTTTTTTTAACAACTAACTGTTATATTCGAAATATATTGGTTGGATCTACTTTTTAATAAACATTTGCCTTTGTGTGTGTGTGTGTAAAAGGAGAAAACATTTGCCTACGTATTTGACATATGTGTAGTTTTCGTGATGGATCTAAAATAACATCAAGACTAGATGTGTTACTTTCTGAAAGATCAAAATGAAAAATTCTTTTACATTTGCAACTTGTTATCATATATTTATGGCTAAGCCTCACACCTCAATAGCTCATTTATGTAGGCATAGGAAAAAATGTGAACCACTATAGTAAGCACTTAAATGTTACAACTTTTAAAATGCCATTAGAAACGAAGAAGATTAGAGTTATTAATCATTAAGATTTTCTTAATTTCAATGTCATGTTTATCTATTTTTTATGTACTAATATATTATTAATCATTTTTCATTTATGATAATAGTATTATCATTGTAGTTGAATTATTAAATAATGTTTTATCCTTTTTATTTTAAAATTAACATAAATTCACTAGAACTGCTTAGGTTACTTTATTCCCGTTTCTAGCCCAACATGGCTTCAAAATGAGATAGGGCCTTGAGTACTTAGGACTAGGTTGACTCGACTTGATCTGATTTCCACGTAAAGAATGAAAGTAAACCTTAATTTACTTAGTGGCACACCTTGGACCCTTACAATCGACAGACGGAAACCATGCAATCAAGGAGGGCCTAGGCTTTAACAGGGTTGATGTAGGCGAAGCACACGTACTGATGATGATAGATGATAACATTAATAGTAAAGACGATGAGAGAGTCCCGTCTAAGGAAACGAGACAAAGCAATAATCAATGGGACAACATAGGAAGCATTATAAGGGCAATGACATAACGAAGAGGACTATCAAGGAAAAACTGCCCCATTCAATGTAAGGATGGAACATGCCAATCCTCAACAATCGACAGGTATCCTGTCAATGTTCAAGGCAATCTTTACATACATAGAGTCACTGCTTTTTCCAATAGATGATTTGAACGTTAGAGCATCTTCGATTGAAATCCTCTAGCTCTAGGTATCCTCTAAGCTCATCTAAGGATCCTCTAAGCTCATCTAAGAATCCATTTTGTAAAATTTTTTGATAACTTTTACGCATGTAACTTCTCTTCATAAACTATATAACCCGATAATTCTACCAAATACCATTAACTTCTCAAAAGTACATAACTCTTGGAACAATAATTCTTTTACTTTTTTAGAATTTGAGATGTAACTACTCTTAACCAGAAGAAGCTTCTATACATAAATCTAAAGACTAAAATTTTACTAAACAGACCTTAAATCTCATTACTTAGCACCATTCCCTTGTGTTGCCTTCTCAGACTACTAAAAAGCACATAAAACCATCATGCACTTAAAATAACCAACATTCAACGAATCTAATATTAATAATGTTGGGAATTAACCAGGCGAACATTCGACATATAATTCAAAGACATATGAGTCAAACTCGTACGTCATTTTCATTCTTTCTCACAATCAGGTAAAAAAAAATAAAATCGCCAACATCTGTTCACAACCTTAGATGTCTAGGAAGTCAATGTTGCTTTCGTGGACTTGCACATGAAAAACCTCAATGCTTTGGTCCGTTCGCCATCCGCTCCTGTCACTAAACACGATCGCTCGTGTGTCTCTGCGTTTGTTTGTTCACTTTATAAATACTCCAAGCGTAACCTAAGAATGGATTAAATGAGAAACACAAATTTTCTAATTACCATTATCACGTAGTCATCGATAACCATCCGTGACAATTGAGAAGACCACGTGCAAATAAGCAAATCCTCCAGTGGAGCCAAGTGCTAGTGGCAGTCATTCTCAAACAATAAATAAACTAATCCTTTGTCGTTGAAATCACATATTGGCCTGTTTGTCATCACTCACTGACAGAGAATTTACTTGCAAAGTGATTTATAATGTCAGGCAAATAAAATAAAATATTTGGGGTCTACTTGGTAAACAATCAGATTACGTGTTAACTTTAAATCATCAAAAAAATCTCACTCGCAAAACTTTTTTTTTATTTTCCACTTTTTGATTATATTATGTCACGTAATCCTACATCAATAGCCCACGGACGAATAAATCCTTAATATCTTGTTTTTCCAGATTTAGACCCTAACGACAAAAAATAATAATAATCCAACTTGGTTGTCAGATGGATCCTACGACAGTGGTGTTTGGATTCGTTACGTTGTTCGGTCCTTGTCACATTCACATCTACATTCTTGATTCTCCCATCGAATCCTCCAACAGCCACATGTCCATGTCGGCTACACTCGAATATTGGATAGACGTCATTTGTTTCCTCAAACCTTAACTAAAAGAGGCGTTAGAATAATGTTGACAGAGAATTAGAGATACTAAGTTAGAAGGCAATGTGGGAATAATTGCGATCCTAGATGGATTAAGTCTTGACTTTTGTGGGTTTGATTCTCTAATGGGGTGAGAGTCTATCCGAAGTTTTATTAGCATACTTCATCAGTTCATGCTAGTCGTTCCTTGAGTTTTGGGTTGAAAGAGAATTTACTGACGTCTACAATATAAATAATAAATAATGTTTGCATTTTCTTTATCAATTTTGGAATTTAAAAATAAAAAAAGGTAAAAGTGTTACTAATAGTTAAGTACTTCTGAATATCATAGAAAAACTTGAAATAAGAATATTTCGTTTATAAAGTTATTGGGAAAAAATGTAGAACTTGGTGTTATTAAAAAACAACCTACTAATATTTATAATGCTTTGTTATAAACATGGATCCAAAAATACATACTAATATGTTAACATTTTACAATCTTACGAGGGAAAAAAAGGGAAATTCTAAACAATTCATAATTCACAAAAAAGGAAAAGCAAACATTGAGATATGATTTTTTTTTATTTTTTGTGTTAATTATACATAAATTTTAGAATAGTAAAAATTTGATTTAATGACTGTAATCTAAAGAACAATTATAAATCATATATATATATATATATAGATTGAGACAAAAAATACAATTTTAATATTTTTTATACATTATTTTATAAATATAAAAAATGACCAAGTACACAAAAAGTCATTTTTAATAATATATGCAAAGACCAGATACATTAAAAAGGATAAATTATTCGACTCATTCAAATTTTTTTTTTTACTTTTGTTATTTATTTATTAAAAGACGTTGATAAATGAGGGAAATTAGAAAATTTTCATCATTAAAAAGAAAATAATTCTCTCTCTCTTTTTTTAGTTTTTTTATTTATAAAAATCACAGATAAAAGTTTTCTACCTATTCATATACATATAAAGAGAAATAGATGACAGGGGAACATTAGAAATTAATGTAAGTAAAAGAATAAAAGGGAAAACCTAATGGAAGTAAAAGAATAATAGGAAAAATCTTTTCCCTATCTCTCTTTAATTTTTGTAGTTTATGGAAAGTAATAGATAGAAGCTTGTCACACACACATTAAGTAGTGTGGAAGAAAATTATGAATAATTAATAGAATAAAAGGAATAACTTAAGAAGGCGAAACATAATGGAGATTGAAAATTTGAAAAACTAACACATAAATTCAAAAAAAGGTGAGTGCAATAAAGAGTACTTTCCTTGCTTCTCCTTGTTTCAAAGAAACAAGTCTTCATTTAGTATAATAGTAAGATAAGATAAAATGGTAACTTGAGCACACAAAACAAAAACCAAATACACAAAAGTTTTTTTTTTAAATTTAGTGATATAGTCAAATAACCAATTGTTGTCCAATACAGTTCAGCCTTGAAGTAGGTTGGTCGACTGATCCAACATCATTTACATTATTATCAAGGCATACTAGATCATGTATTTTAGCAATATTATATTCAATTGTACGTATATTTGATCCTATATTCTCTTTCATAGCAGATCAAGTATTTTCATCGATATCATGTTCGATCATACATATGTTTGATCTAATGCTTTAAACCTTGGCATTGTACCTAAACATACATGTGAACATTATATTCGAACATATTTGAAAATAATACGTTAAACTCCACAATATACTTGAGTGTACATCAGTGGTTTGCAATATTCAACTTCAAATCGGATTGGACAACTAATCCTATATCGATATGTTAATTTTGACATTACACCTGAGTATACATGTAAAAGTGGTATGTGTCGTTCGGCCTCCAATTATATTAGATGACTAATCCTATAATTGTCTATTAATTGTTTATTCGAATATATATGAAATTTATATGTTAATTTTAACATTATATTCATGATTACATATAATTCTTTTCTTTCGTTCGTAATTAATTTGTAACTCTTTATTATATAATTTATTTATCTTTATTTTGGAATACATGTATGACGATCATAATGAAGTTCTTTCATAGTAATTAATGGACCATCAAAAGTGATCCAGGAGAAATCCAAATATTAAAAAAATTCTTGATAACAATCTAAAATTTGTTAGAAAATACAAATTTCACGAATACATAGAAAAGAACCATAAACAATCATGAAACCAAATATTCAATACTTTTCTTCATATTTGCAAACTAAATATATTGATCATGTATTCATTTTAAATTACGTGATAGAAACAGAGGATCCGAGCCGAGCCAGCCCGGCCCAAGAAAAGCTCAGCCCACTTGGGCCTGGACCGGGCCGGGCCAACCCGAAGGCTGGTCTGGGCCGGGTGGGTTCCTGAAGACCATGGGCCCGACACGGCCCATGGCCCGTATGTGGGTCGGGCCGGGTCGGGGCGGGCCATTGGGCCTAAACTGATTTTTTTTATTAATAAAAAATATTTGAAATACAATAATTTTTTTACATAAAAAATACAAAAGATATTTACATCATTTTTTTTAAATTTTTACATTTAGAATTATTCATTTGGGGAGTCTGTTTTGCCTATTGAAGTTGAGAGAAGAGTATTTATAGGGTAAATGGAGTGACAGTTGTTGAGATTAAAAAAATAATAATAATGCAACAGCTAAATAGCTGTTGAAAACGGCTACATTATTTAGCCATTACCCGTTGCCAACGACTTTATAGTCGTTACAGAATGGTGAGCCAGTCTGGTGCGTAAGGTATGTGCGTCCCATATATTTTTTTTAATTTTTACTGGCGACCCGGCCCAGACTGATTTCACAGGCCAAATTGGGCCTAGTAAACGGGCCTTTACGGGCCTAGACCTTGGACTTTGCACAGCCCACGGCCCACGACGGGCCTGACCGGGCCCGACCCGCGGAATTTTTTTTGGGCCCAAGCCGGCCTTAGACCGCTCGGCCCGATTTCCACCTCTAAATATTAACATTGGAGAAGGGCTTTTTCGAGATTTAATATATAAAGAGAATCACAATTGAAGTAGAAGTGGTTGTAAGATTCTTTGGGTTGTTGAGTAGAATACGGATCTTGTCAAACGGCAAACGCACCCCAAGCCTTGCTTTTTAATAGTTTTACTTGCACAAATTCCGAATTAGATGGTCCAAAGAGTCGTATTAGTTTATGCCATTTCAGTGCTCTGCTGATTGTTCGCAAGGTGTCCACATTGGTGGCTTCTTGAGGGGAATAACACTGATTCTTAAAAGCAGAGAATAGGATACATACAAAATCTCCCACAAAAGCATACACACAAGTCGCGTTTGTTGCGGTTCTGGGAATCGGAATTGGATTCCAAGAAACGCAAAGAAAGAGGTGCGCACCATTGCACTCCAGGGGTTGGAACAGTGGAGGAATACCAACGGATGTGACGTAAAACACACGAATCAGTTGATTGGACACGCACAAATGTTTGTTCCACCTTTCTGCGCACCGGGCGAGCAGTGCATGACTGCATGTGCAGACTTGCGTGAAGAAACAAAAAGTGGATGGTGAATTAGTGACACAGGCTAGGCTGTCATTTTACGTGCACGAATGCTTCCGTGGGCATATCGAACAAAAGAAGGTTCAAAGTCCGCTTTGATGAAGATCTACGATAGGAAGGGGCGTGAGTTGGCTCTAGCACTTGTAGGATGGCGTACATATTTCATTTTAGTAGTCGTTTGTAGTGAATTTTTTCATTAGAGTATGCTTCGACGAGACATTTCACCAATTCAAAGTCTATTTTTATATTAGAACCCACCTTACATCCCTAAACCAACATAAAACATCAACATCCAACTCAAAGCAAACAATCTACCTTAAAACAAGTCCTTACACAAAGTCCAATACCTAAGATCCAACCCGTGTGCTCTAGTCTAATGGGATGCGCGACCTGATTGTGTCGGTGACATGCGTGTAAAAATCGAGACTGTCCGACGTGAGCTGCTCGACGTGTCGCTTTCATCGTACATCGTACAAATGATAGTGCCGTCAGCGTCACCCTGATTGTTGCCCCAGCGTGCCTGACATCCCTGCAACCGCCTCTTTCTGCCAAAGCCCTGCCACGTCCTCGCCAGCCTCGTTTCCTTATACGCCAAGGCCTGCAGCACGCCTCATCTGTTTCCAGCAATGACCTCCTCCAAAATCACTTCCCTACATCAAGTGAGCTTCTCTCTTGGGGGCGTTCTCTCTTAGCTGGTTTGTCTCCTGGACCTCTAGCCTCTTTAGACTCTCAACTTCATGTACTAGCCGTCCGTGAGCAAACACCTCCTTTCGCCACCATTCCGGCCTTCCTCCACCACATTTCCGATCATATAGTTATCACTCCACACCTCCTCTTAGTTAGGCATCGACTGCCTTGCACCAGAGCATACCCAATCTCTCAGTAGAGCCTCTCTCTTACCTGATGTAATATTTAGGTCTAATTATCCGGTTAATGTAAACTATGAGATTAATTGTAATATTTGAAAATGGTTTATTAATAGATAATTTGATATTCTGGTATTGTTGTGTGTGTTAGTCTCTGTGTGTGGCTAAATGTTGGTCCCTGATTTTGTTTCTGGTGTTGTGCCATGTATGTGGGACTCGGGTTGACCTTGGTCGGCCTGAGCACAGTGCTCCTCGATAGGTGTGCTTGTCTTCTTCCTCTCTTTTCTTCTTTTCCTCCGCCACCTGTGCCTCCACAGACGATCTTGTACTCGTCCTGTCTCCTCCACTGTCAACTTAGGCGGAGGGGCGCCCGGTGGGATTCGAGGAGGAGGGGAAAGATGTATAGGGGGAGGATGAGGGGGAGGAGACAGTGGCAAACGAGAGAGAGAGAGAGAGAGAGAGAGAGGAACTTCGAGTGTGCGACTGTTGGTGGCCAGGGACAGCCAAAGGCTTGCCAGCGGAGCATCGCGTGGTGGTAGAGGTTGCTGGAATGTTGATCCAAGTATGCGATCCCTTCTTTCTTTCTTTTCCTTCGTTTTGGGAAAATGGGTTAAATACATGAAAATGATATAAAATGCATGATAAATTATGGAAAAACAATAAGAATAATGGAAATGATATGAATAACTTGAATGTGTAGAGATCATATTAGGTTGTATGATTTTCATGTGCTTTTGATAGAAAATAGTATGTATGCTACAGTGTTCCGAAATGAGTTTCACACCTTTATTATTTTATTTAGAACGACATGCTTAATGGATTTGTAAATGGTTGAGGGGTTTTGAAGTAAACTGGAAAGGTCTACACCTTATGTTTAATGTATAATTTTTGGCATGTGTTTGATGAGTTCATCGAAGGTCCCAATTTTGACGAATACATGGTTAAGGCTCAAGAGATGTATTCTAGGATCGAGCATTCCGATATGTCGAATTGGGTTCGACATACCATGTTGCTGTTAGATTTCAACCAAAGACTTTAATTTGCTAGATCGAAAATGTCCAGTCTTCCGTTTCAAGGAAATTCAGAAACAGGGATTTCCAAACGACCGAATCCCAAGTTCAGTCGACCGTTCTGGGTGTCTGATGCCTAGTTTAGTATTCTGATTTAGTTCGGTTTGTCTAACCAAGCCCCTAGTCCATATGAATGAATGTGTATGGAAAAAATGGAAATTGATGGTTTTAAATGGATAATGGACGTTGTGACCATGTCCGTTCGGGGATCTGGCACAGAGTCACACCAGAGGGAGGAGACCACAGCCATGCTAGGATGGCAAAGACGTATGATAAGATAAGATCAAAAAATCGGAGTCACCACTTAGTCTTTTAAGGGAAAGACGAGAAAAATCACAAACAAACCACAAAAAGGGATGAATGCATATGATGCAAATGAGAATGTCAAATGTCTACAAACTAGAGAATGGGTGAGGATTCTTGTTAAGCACAGGGAAGGTATTATGCACCCCCGTGTACCTGAGAAACTCGATCTTTTTAGTCTAATTTGCTTGCTAAAGGTTGAATGAATGCATCCTAAGCCTAGATTGTGCTCTAATCATACTACTATGAATGCCAAGTCAATATCAGATGGATGTGCAAGGTGCATGCAAAAATTAAGAAGAAAACCACACGAAATGACAGAATAACAAAACATGAAACGACAAAGAAAATCACATGACATGATGTTATTTTTGGCAAGAATGGCTCGGAAAATCATACCAACCTTAAGAGAATAAAAAATGCGATCCACTAAAATCATCAGAATCATAGAAAACATTACGGAAATCAAAATGGTAAAATTACAAAGAAGTTTGTGCAAAACGGTCAATTGGTAACATGTAAGAAAATTACATAAAATAACAGTGTTTTTGGAAAGAATGGTCTGGAAAATCATACTGATATCAAAAGGGTCTAAAATGGGGTTAACCCAAATCATCAAAATCATGGGAAAAGTCATAAAAATTAACAAAGGGAAAAATGGGAAATAATCCGCAATTGAGCCAATGTCGGCCTTTAGGTTGATTAATGTAAGGTTTCAGGCAATGAAATTCAAATCAAATCAAAAAAAATCTAAAACGTGGAATAAAGGGAATCAAATCAAATGTCAAGTGAAAGAATTCGAAAATGGGTTGGAGAAAATCCATGGAAAAACATATAGAATGCAAGCTTATTCAAAAAGAATGAAATGATGTGCATGTGCAATGAAAACTATGCAAAATGCATGGAACTGTACCTAAATGTATAGAAAATGCTGAGGATTGATTTATACAAAGGTTATGCATGACTTAGTGCACAAATAACACGCATGCGCATGAATTGATGGCATTAGGGCAATTTGATAATTCCTATGGCCAGATGCGATAAAATGTGTGCATGTGCATGATGCAAGGTCAAATGTATGCGAAATGTATGCAAAATGTCAAGAAGATGTTGTTTACGAGAAAACATAAAAGTGACAAGGTTTTAAATACGAGAAAATGATGTAAACATGTTAAAGGACAAGATCAGGGACTAAAATGTAAAATCCATGGAAAAAGGGAAATCCTGATTAAAGTATATTCAGTGACTTTTATCCTAGTGTGCAAATGATGGATTAAATTTAAAAGTGGTATTGTGGTGTGAGATGTGTGAAAATTGCATATAGGTAATTTCCTAAGAATTTAGGGTATAATGTGCAAAATTCACACATAGAGTGCAAATATCACTAAAATGTGAAATTAAAGATCAATTTACATTGCAAGCATAATTTTTAAATGTATACTATATTTAAGTGCAAAACTACAAATAAAAAGTGAAAAATATAAAAAAGGTGTGTGAAAACAATTAAAATCCTAATTAACGAATTTGAAATTAAACTAATGGTATGAATGCAAATTTTCTACACTCAATATATGTATGCTATGAATTTAGGGGTTTACATTCAAAATTCTAGGGCTTAAATGTGATGAAAATTAGGTTTTTAAGATATTCAGTGTGATTACAAAGCTTTTTAAGGGTTTGAATGCAAATCTCATAGAGAAAACTCATTTTAAAAAGCTTTGGAGGCATGATGCAAAATTTCAGGGAAAATATGATTGCAGGGGTTTAAATGTGAGGAAACACATATTAATGCAATAATTATAAAAAAAATAAAACATGTAGGAGACTATATGCAATTTTTACAGAAATAATAAAAGAAATAAAAGTTATTTAAAACTACAAGGGTTTAAACACAAAAAAACAGGACCTAAAAGTAATAATTTAAGGACCTAAGTGTAAAAAAAGCTAAAACTAATGGACTTAATCTAAATCCTTCTTCTTTGATGTTCGTTGGCGTTCCAGCCTCCGACGAGGGCTTCGACGAGTCGCTGACGGTGGCACAGCAGCGGAGGGGCTCCGACGATGGTCTAGGAGGCTAGAGGGAGGCACGACGAGGATCTTCGACGCGTTGGACAAGGCTGGGGTGGCCTGGGATGCTCCCCCCATCTCTAGCTCTGGTGATGTGGCTTGTCGATGCTGGGGAAGACGACGACAAGGTGTCTACGGTGTTTCGATGACGCAAAGGCATAGGCGAAGGTCGGAGGAGCTCTGGGGCGACACGAGGGAGCTTCCAGAGGCATCGATGAGGACTAGGGTGATCTGAGGTGTTCCCCTCGTCTCTTGTGCCGGCAGCGGTCGTGGCAGAAATGGATGCGACGCTCTGGGGTCTGGGACGGCGACACAGTTGCTTGGAGAGGTCCTTGGCAAGGAGGTGAAGCTTCCTGAGGTGGTGGTGTGGAGAGAGTGCGACCGGAGGCTTTAAGCAACTTCCACGACGGAGGATTGACGGTCGCGGGAGTGGCGGTGGTGCTCCTGGTCGTAGGAGGCCAGCAGACCCCCTCCTGAGCGACGGAGGCTTAGGAAGAAGGAGGAAGAAGAGGGAGGAGTGGCCCCAGGGGCCTCTTCCTATCCTAGGAGGCCACTGGCCTCGTCGGTGGTGGTGAACCTACCACCAGAGAAGGGGGAAACGACGTGTAAAAGGGAAAAACCCGATGAGACTCGATTTCGAAGGCTCAAATATGCTCAACAAAACCAAAAACAAATGCGAGCATTAGGGGAAGATTACCTAGATGAAGGCTGGGCTGTTCTCCCGACGAGGCTTAACAACGACGACCTCTGGTGGCGATTGCTCCAACGATCGTGGCTGTGGAGGTTTTTGGGTTGCAAAAGGGGTTAGCGTCTGGATTGGTGTTTTTGCTAGGGCTCTTCTCTCTGGGTTTCGTGGGTTCTCTGAGTGGGTTGAAGCACTGTTTGTGGTCGGTCTCCTGGGTTTGTCGGCAACGAGGCGTTTTAAACGCCGATCAAGGATGGGAAATTGGGTGGGGAATCCATTTTATTCTTTGCTTTCCCAAACCTTTGCCTTTCTCTTGGGCCATGGATGGCTAAAGAATCTTAGTAAGAATTCCTTTTGTGTGTAAAAAGTACTTGAGTTGCTCTTGGATTTTTTTGTTAATTCGATGTCTTACACACATACGTATGTAAATCAAACTAAAATATTTGATTAATTCATAATTTATATATATTTTATTTCTATATTTATTGATTAATGTATATAAATAATACTACTTGAGGTTTTTTTGTGTAGATTTTATAGAAACTTAGAAAGAATTTTAAAAAAAAGGGGGGGAAAATAAATGTGATAGAAAAAAGAGATTTTTTGCATGGAAAACTTTAGAGTTATATTGAAAAGTCAAATGCACATTTTCTATATGCGTTAATATTGGGAAAATGATAAGCTAACGAATTGATAAAGTCAAAGCTCACATCGATTGACGTGGATGCCTTTTAGACGTCTGATTATGCAATCAACGCCTCCCAGGTGCCTATGGAAGATGCTTTTAATCTTTGTTGTTTACAATTTTGAGATTAAAATATCTTGTATTTGAATGTTAAATTTAAAGTGTGTATTCAGATTTAATTCAAATGTAAGGAAGTCTTTGTAAGTCTATAAAAGAACTCCTTATGTAGATTTATGGAATTATCTTTCACATAATAGGCTTAGAATTTTTCTCTGTTATTGTGAAAAAACTTCAAGTGTTCAGTAGCTGTAATCTCAGGTTCTATTAATAAAATTATTTTTCTTTTTCAATTATGTCTTTTATTCCAAATTTTCTATTCAAGTGTTTATTTTTTGTGATCTCTATGTGTAACTAATTTCTATATCTAGCATTTAGATGAAGTTCATGTAATTTAAATGTTACAATTAAATTTATTTGTGTTTTCTTTTTGTATTTAATGCCATAATTATGTGAGTTGGATGTATATCATATAAATTACTCATAAAATCGATAAATTTTAATAAATTAACATTGATACTATCTTTTAGTCTATGCTTAGGGAAGATTTATTTAAGGATTGTGTGTATAATCACAGTTCCTTCATATCATTTGATTTAATTTGGTTTGTGTGTTTTTTTCCTTGACTTAAAATTCTATGGTACATTGCATATACGTTATACTTACTAGGATAAAAATCATTTAATCAAATTATTTAGATCAATAGAGAGACAGAGAGGGAATTTAATTATGCATTTGTATTTACATAAATGGATTCAAAGACTTAAGTTTTCTTTTACTTTGAAGTTTCTTAAGTATCTTCAATCAACTACTAAATCTAAATTTTTTTATTCCATTATTAACTGACAAATAATAATAGTTTTTAAAACACTATTCTTTATAAGATCGATCTGTATTTATATACGTACTATATAGTACGTTGTGTACTTACGATTAATTAAAATATACTCATCAATATCTACTACTTGATTCAACCCAATTTAGATATAAGATACTAATAAATTTGTTGGAATTTGAATATAAGGGGAAAATTCTACCCTTTTGCCCTTTTCATTGCACGAGTAGCGTCGTTGAGGAGTAGAACTTCGTTTGCAGATCTAAAAGCCATCTGTCGTTTTGGGTCCAGCCCAAACGTGGCAAGTTTGGGTCACTTAGGGCCCAAGGTGTTAAGTTGGTAGATATGTCGGGCCTATATTCTCGGAGGATTTTGTCACAGGCCCACTTTCCATCCCGACATTGTTATCCTTCCTCTTAAATAAAGAATTGACGATTCTCTCTCCTATTCCTATGTCTCTCTGGTTCGTTCGCCTCGTCCCTTCCACCTCCCAGGTGGAGTTGGACTCCTCATTCTCGACGCATGCAGCAAACAAACGGTATGAGGATTTTCGCCTACGGCTTCTATTTCTTGCTCTTGGAAATTACCGGAAAGGAGAAAGTTTAGTTGGATTTGTATGTATTACTTGGTTTGTTTGGTGGCTCTTTTCAGTCCAACATGGAAAATCTAGAATTTGAGGATTGTGTGGGGGGGGGGGGGGGGGGGTGTGATTTTCATCGTCGGTTTGGAGTATCAGATGTAGATTTTTGTTGGGTTCTCATCGATTTGTAGAATTGGTCAATGTTCTTGCGTATTTTGAGTTTTCAACATGAGCATGGAAAATTTGGCGGAATCCATTTTGTTCTTTGCTTACCCAAAGCATTGCCTTTCTCTTAGTCCATTGATTCGATTCCTTTCCATTTAGAAAATGAACAAAAGGCACAAGCTTCCTCACTTTCTTCACAAGAAATTGGATGGGTAGCGCAAGAACCTCAGTAAGAATTCCTTTTTGCGAGTGAAAATTACTTGAGTTGCTTTTAGATTTTATTTGTTCATCTGACATCTTACAACCATACGTAAGTACATCAAATTAAATTAAAAGATCGAAGGAGGGAAAAGTTATGCAAGCTGGAGTACAAAGGGTGGTGAGGTGATGTTAGACATTCTCTGTGAAGCTATCAGAGAGGGAATTGGAAAAATACAAAGAAATAGCAGATCAAATGTGTGAAAATATCAGAAATTCTATGTGATATGGTTGATAATTGTAATTCATTTTTAAGTACTTGTAATGTTATTTAAACTTTTGTATGATTTAAATTTATATTTTGAAGTTGGGTATTTAATTGATTTTCAAGTTAGATTAACAATGTTTTTTTTCCTTTGAATTTGTTGATAAGCATATACACTTATATTTCAGTTTTCCTTGTTTTGTTGAATAGGCACAAACAACAGTAAACTTGGTCAATAGGAAATCAATTTCTCTTACTTTCTAATTCTCGACGATTCCCGTTGACTACAGAATTCTATTTTCAAATTTTGTGCACAAATAGGTAAGAAGCAAATTCCAGTATACGTAATTTGGAAGTTTTTAAAAAATGTTGTACTTTTTGCTTTTTTATATAACCATTTTTTAAAAATCTTTCCTTTAATCAGTTATTCCTTGTCCTCGGTACTAATATAGAATTCTTATCTTACAGACTCTTTGTTCTTCCTGCAAAATATTTACAATGAGTGCAGTTGTGCCAACACTCACATCTTCATCTATTGGATGCCTAGGTATGTTATTTTATAAATTTGGAGCTTAGAAAAGTTTGGTAGCTTATATTGGATTCTTTGGCTCTTTAGCATGTTCGATGATTTCCTTTTATGTAGATAGTAATGCTCATTTTGGAAACATTATATAACATGTGTTATTATTATTATTATTATTTTTTAAAATTTCTCTACCTTTTGGCATGTAGATTGTGAATGTAGGTGACCATGTGAGCTAAATGGGATAATATTTTTGCTTTAGGAAATAATTTTTGTTAGCTCACATCAAATCTAGTTTCTAAATGAATTCTTGTTGGCTATAGATATGAGATTCAAAAGTCTTGGAAATTTTGCTTTAGAAAATAATTTTTGTTATGTTACCTCAAAATTAACGTACATCTCCGGATACCTATTCTAGGTCTACTTGATGATCAAAGCAAAATATTTTTTGGCTTACTCAAAGTTTTCAGTTAATGTGAGTGTAGCTATGCATATCAGATATTTCATAATAATAATTTTTATTTAGCTAGGATAGCTACCCTATGTGATGGGTGATTTATGAATTTGATACAAGACCATTTCCTACCTTTCTATAGTAGTTAGTCCTAATGTCTTACATGATTTAGGGTGATACTCAATTTATAACCATCATGAAATTATGTTAGATAAAAAGAGAACTAAAACAAAGAAATACAAAAAAAGCATTAAATAAGAGAAAAAGATCTACTCATTCCCAAAATTCCACCCATACATAAATAACCCCTTCCAGTCTTCCCCAGAAGAACACCATCTGCCAACTTTTGTTATCAGTCCCTCCAACACTAAATAATCCCTGTTTGAACAAGATATTTCTTGCCAACTGTAAATTCTAGTAGTTAGATTGCACAAGAAGTTTATAT
>JAMKQA010005871.1:0-16625 GCA_024699735.1 Posidonia australis | reverse complement strand
TCTTTCATTAACATTTCCACTTTCATTAATATTGTTACCTTGATCAGGGGTAACCAGGCACACAAGCAGTAGATGAGGATCTCACTCCCCAACCTCCTTGCACTGCCGCGATGAGATTCCCCGTGCGGGATATCATCGCCCCGGCAACAGGCCTCAAAAGTTTTCTGTTCCTCACAGGAGCACGGAGATACGTCTCTGGCGACGCCCTATTCGGTGACCCGAACAACTAGGTCCAATGACCCAGGCTCAGCCTACACCGGTGGCGACCCGAACAACTAGGCTCGAAAACCCAGGCTCAGCCTACGCCACTGCGAGCTCGGTGACCCGAACAACTAGGTACAACGACCCAGGCTCAGCCTACACGGGCGGTGACCCGAACAACTAAGCTCAAAGGCCCAGGCTCAGCCTACACCGTCTACTAGCCCGCGAACCACAGTCTTTTCACACATCATTACAGATTCAAACTCTTTATAGTTTTGAAAATCATTTTCCATTCATTCTGTTGCAGGACTCTGTTCCTTGCAACACACAACCCTCCACTGAGGTCACCACACTGACTATCTCAACCACAACAACCAATAATTGGGTCTCAAGCCCAAAAATCATTCACTGTTGCTAGTTTCTTGAAGCTCTACTGCTTATGTCAGTGGCTGGGATATAGAAAGAGAAATTTGGCGAGTGGTAGGAAACAAGAAAGAAAGAGAAATATATTACCCTTTCTCTTCCTCCCAAAACCTGAAAAGGTACTACTTGGCCAGTGAACCACAATGACGACACCTTTGGGGAAAGATTTTAGCTCTTAACCAGGTACGATTTCTGAAGTGTGCTTGAGACCCGGGGTTTATTCCATTCCCTTTCTCTTTTGCGTCACAATGATTTAAGGCATTCGCATTCTTTACATTATTTACGGAGTTGTTAAACGTACCATATGTGCTAGAAGAACAAATTCTCCTCTTTTCCAATTTCATTAGGAAGAAGAATAATATGATGTGTAGCGCATAAGAGAAGATACAACAAATGGTTCATTAATTTCACTTGATTGTTCCCTCAAGGGAAACCTTTTGGAAAATATCATGAATATTAATAACGAGACCAAATTATCCAGTAAACTCATGTTCTTGGTAATGTTGAGATTTGATATGGATATGGTGGGCTAAGTTCCCCTTTTTTTTACCACTCCCAGTGAGGGGCCACCAATTGTCGTTTATGCTTAATTTCTCGATCACAAGAATGTATACTTCTGGAAGGATGCTCTTCATTTCTTGTCCATAGCATATTTTTTGAATAATGCCTGGAATTTGTTCCTTTCTATCTTTCTCAACTTTTGATTGCAAGATATAATCGTTCTTTGAATTAAAGCACGTGATTAATTAACTAAAACAAAGGTTTGTGCACTAAGATGGAGCTACTAAGAATGATGGGTTAAAGATGCAAGCCACTGTAATTTCTATTCTATGTAGGTTGATCTTTGGTCAAACTCTGTTTCAAATTAAATTTGGTAATACTTGCTTTACCTCTTTTTATCCATCCCTTATCAATCTGCACAACCATACAACGAAATGGCTTCCATATGTTATCTTCAGACGATGATTTATGCTTGTAACTGGGATTTTTCTTTGAACAGTTCAAAGGGACGTTGCATCAAAAGCTTAGAGTGCATTGGTTATACTAGAAACTTCACAGATACAAGGCATGCTTAGAGCGGTTTCAGTTATATTGCATTCAAGCGTTTGCGTTTGATTCAATTCCCCAGTGCTTGGAATTTCTATTCTTACTAGAAAAGAACAATGCACCCTTAAACTTAAAGAAAAGGTCTTAGGAATATTTGGTTAATCGTTGCATGATCTTAAATTTATCTTTACCTTTATCTTTATCGTTTTATTATTTTTTCGAGAAAGCAAATTGTCATCTTTATCCATTTCTCCAGATCATCAAACCTTCTAAAAACAGTTTGGCATCTCAACTAAAGCAGACAACAGATTGTAGGGGGAAAACACCCAAGTTGAAATTCTGTCTGTATTAGTGAAATCAAATGGGCAGAATGGAGACAACAGTAATTATTCAGACAAAGGTAATCATCTAAGCTGGACAGAAGTACTGAACAATCTCATCCATATCTAATCTTTCCTATCAAATGCATACACATTCAATGAGCAATGCAAAATGTCTATAACTGGCATCGATCTGAAACAACAGCACTAGCTCACATAGACGACCGTTCTTCATGGAGATCGGTTTGAGCCAACTGTTGGGCATGAATTGGAGACGTTGAAAACTACGAAGTCCCAACTGTCCGATGAGTTACGGACGGTTCAATCGAATTTCTTTAGGTGGACTGCAGCTTCCACAGGGATATTAAAGATTTTGATGAGTATCTGAAATTTTCGATATTAATTGTTAATTTAAACATATATATATATATATATATATATATATATAATAAAATTCGTAATTACAAATAAACAATTATAATTACTAGTATGTGGGTGAGATCGACACACAGAATAATGTTCACAACTGAAAATTTTTCCCGGGGAATTGACGACCACACCAGATAATTTGGGCTTTTCCTAAGATCATATCTCGAAACCAAACCACAAATACTCAACCACCAACCGAACCACAAGCAAAACAGATTCCCTTAACCCTTCATCTTGAAGCCGAAATCCACCCCACGACTTTACTTATAAAGCCCCTGTTCTGTTCCCATTCAATCCATGAGAAGTCTCACCTGAAAAAAAGAAAAAAAACAAAACAAAACAAAACACACACAATGGCTCCCTACCCACCACTGAAGTATGGTGAGCTTACACACTTCAGCCACCCTCAGCACAAACTCCGCTACGAGTACGTTGAGATCCCTTTCAAATGCGACGGGTGCAAGGAAGTCGGCATCGGCTCGCGCTTCAAGTGCTCGGTCTGCGACTACGACCTCCACAAGCACTGCGCCCTCCCGACGGCCAGGTCCGCCGTCTACCACCCTTTCTACCACAAGTGCGCCTTCCAGTTCATGCTACGCCCGCCGGGCGACGGCCCGCGGTTCTGCAACGCCTGCGAGAAGGACGTGAACGGGTTCGTGTACCACTGCCGCTTCTGCGGGTTCGACCTCCACCCGTGCTGTGCCAATCTCCCGCACGTTCTCGACGCCGGGGACGTGCGCCTGCGCCTGCACAGGAAGGTCAGAGCTCCATGCCACAGGTGTGGGAGGAAGGGGAGGAGCTGGAGCTACAGGTCGTCATGCAAGAAGTACAACCTCCATGTGTCTTGCGTCATGGACATGTTGGTCGAGAGTTGGCAGGAGATATATTTTGGTGGCGGTCACGGCCATGGTTATGGTGGCGGTGGTGTTGCCAAGAGCTTGGATGGGAGTAGGATTCCGAGCATCAAAGGGACTAAGAAGAACAGGCACAGGAGCAAAGGGAAGGTGAAGAAGTGCTGTGAGATGGCTGCGTTGGCTGTGCAGTTCATCATATCTGCCGTGCTTGGGGATCCCACTGCTATTATTGCTGGAGTTGTGGGATCTTTCATTCCTAGATGATGTGTGGTGATAGTGTCTGTACTTTGTAGGTTATTTAATTAGCTTGGTATCTGAAGTCGGAGTTAATTTTCCAACCGTACCTGATCTTTCACGGATTCATGATCTAGTACTCTCCGTAGTTTGTAGCATCAAGAGTAAAGATCACGTTCTGAAACACTTGCTGGTATTCAGATTGTGCAAGCAAGAAGCAGCTTTTGGATCAGAAGCTTTTCTAATCCGGCCCACAACATCATATTCCCAGCCAACGAATTTGAATACAACTTGCAAAGTTCTATGATAATTCTAAACGGGCCTGTGGTTAGATATTTGGGCCTATGATCCATTATGTTCCAGTCCGATAAGGGTCCAATCCTGTTACAGGACGTGCCGGTTTACAACCTATTCTTGAGACACAAGTACACAACATCTAGGAAACTAATAGACTTAATGTTAGCAACACAGATCCCCACATGAGCCAATTCTCTCCTTTATGAGAATTGAGACTGTCTTCTCTCTTCCCTCCTCAACTATCATATAATCCAACAATTATTATGAGTGCTTAAGGTCTAACTACTAAGTAAACGGGTGCTTGTCCAATTCTATTATCCAATCAATTCTTTACCACCCAATCCTATTAATGTCAAGGTCACTTAACTTTATGTAAGGTTGGGGAACGAGATATCTTTCACCACCTACACGAACAGTACAGCCCAACAATCAACATCGATACTTTGCTGCGTTGGATTATTGTGACGATCAGCATTGAAATATGAGACCAGAAAACAGACGACATATGCTACCCTGCAGATCACGTGAATGAGTCTATCGGGAGAAGAATCATGAACCGACACCGCCAAGATAAGTTCACAGCTCATATTCATGTTCGAGACATTAATGGGGTGATTATACTATTCAGTGGTGGAGGCAGGAAATCTTGAAAGGTGGGTCATGTAAATGTTTAATGATAAAAAAAATATTATTAAATAAAAAATCATATATTATATTATATTAAAATTATAAATAATAATAAAAATAATACTTATATTATAAAGTTCTACGACGAGATCACATATTTTGAAATCATTCTATATTGATCTTATTATCGATCTTATCGACAACATCTCACTTAGTAGTATAAGCAACTAGACAATCATTCATGAAACTATATCTCATTCTGTTACACAAGCAAGTTTTTATAATACTCATTGTAAAGAATATTCTTTTCGCAGAAACAGTAACAACGGGAAGTAATAATGTTAATTTTAAAAGTTGATATGTAAAAAAATAAACACGATCCATTTTCAATTCTACAAGTTTCTGAACAAGTGCAAAAATGCCTTTCACATTGACAAATTTAGGATTACTACGGACATCTATTATATATGTATTACGCTGATTCTCAAGTCTATCAAATTCTTTGCTACAAAAATATGACAGATAAAGTTTTACAAGTTTAATCAACTTCTTTTTATCAAAAGAGGAAAAATTGTCACTTGAATCAAGACATGCAACACATAGAAGCGATTCTATACTTGTCTCACTAAAACGATCATTAAGCTCATTTATTAACAAATCAATCACAATATTGAAAATATCAAATCAAAAATGATGAAGATTCATCTTCTCTTCATGGTCACGTCGTGATCTCATTGGTTCTTGAAAAATCATGTTTATACTTTTAACTTCTATATTGTGCTTTTCACATAATGAACATACTTTTAAAATCAAAGACTCCTATTCATTGTGATTACTTCTCAAGGAATTTAACTGTCTTCGAGAAACTCTCGATAAATTAACAGCATTCACGATACTTGATTCTTTTTCTGTAATGCATCTGACAAGTCACATGTAATTCCTAAAATTGTTTTTATCAAGTGTAACATAAACACAAAGTCAAATGTTTGCATAAGTTTCAGATAGGTATTTGCTCGTCCCTTTATCTTTGCATCTTCACCATCAATTTTAAAGATTTGCAAAACATTTACAATTGTTGAAAACATATGTGTTATATTTACTAAAATATCATAATGTGAACCCCAATGTATTTTACTTGCTATTTTGACTCCAAGTTATTGATTTTTACCTATGCCACGTTTAACTTTCAAC
Source organism: Posidonia australis (assembly GCA_024699735.1). NCBI lineage: Eukaryota > Viridiplantae > Streptophyta > Magnoliopsida > Alismatales > Posidoniaceae > Posidonia > Posidonia australis. The sequence goes on along the minus strand of JAMKQA010005871.1, from coordinate 11,002 downwards.
TTCTTTAACCCTAAGACGATCGTGATGCTTGCATAAACCTCCAAACACAATTCAATATCATGGAAATTATATCAAAGAATGAAGCAATTTCAACATGTTTTTTTGCAGTTGCTACAAGTATCAACTGAAATTGATGAGCAAAACAATGAATGTAAAAAGCATAAGGATTTTCTTTTAGAATCAAAGTCTTTAAGCCATTAAACTCTCCTTGCATATTGCTTACACCATCATAATCTTGACCATGCAAATTAGTAATACTAAGTCTAAATGTCCACAACAAATCGCAAATGAAATTTTTAAGTGACAAAGCACTTGTATCATTAACATGCACAAGGTCGAGAAAACGTTTAATGATGTAGCCATATCTGTTTGCATGCCATAATATTACCGTCATTTGTTCTTGTGATGTTATATCATGAGATTCATCAATTAGAATAGTAAAAAAATCATCACCAATATCTTTAATAATCTGTTCAGATGTTTTACTTGCTAATGTAGATACAATATTTTTCTGAATTTCTAGTAATGTTAGTTTGTTATTCCCTTAAGCATTCTTCAACAAAACCATTCCAATTTTTTCATTATATGTAACAAACCACTTCAATAATTCAAAAAAATTTCCTTAATTTGAGAACTTTTCAGATTTATCATGACTACAAAAGGTAAACTTTGATATAAGAGAAAACGTATGCAATTAATTGAAGCACCTCAACGAACATTGTATTCCTTTTTTATCTCTTTCTAATTGCTTAGAGATAGAAGTAAAAATACTTTATTCCTCATTTATTAGAGCCTTACATTTCAACCTAGAAGGATTATATAAATTGTTGTACTTTCTAACATGATTATATAACCTCTACTTGTTATTCCAAGTATTAAATTCTCTTGTCACAAAAGCTAAATCAGTACCTACTTCTGGACAAACATAACAAAACAAACAAAAAACATCTTTCTCCATACTGTACTCCAACCAATCATTAAACTCAGCAAACTACTCAACATTGAAACGACATTTGTAATTTCTAAACATGGTATATAGATAATCATGTCCTTGAAGTTGACAAAGACTTTTTTGCAAATATACTCGTCGTATTCTATCTTGATCATTAACATGATAACTTACTATATGTGGTCTTAAATCAAGATCTGAAATTAGATTTTCAATTTAGAATTCAGAACAAACTTTCTTCGAACTTGAAGATGATGGCTAACGACATTCTTGATTACTAGTAGTAGGATTAGGTTTACTTTCCATTGATGATCCCTCTAAAGACATCTTTTTTATCAAATATTTATCCATATTTGTTTACAAAATACAACTACTTCACAACGAGGATTATAGACAAAGCATGAAAGAAAATAACATAATAACAAATATTAACAAAGATTCACAAAAAATAAAATAGGAATATCAAAGAAATTAACTAAGCATATATTGAGTTTAACAAAGAAATAACAAGAATAACAAAGATTCACGGAACATATATTTTTTTAACTAAGCATATATACTATAATATACTTCCACAGAACATATATTGAATGACAAAGATTCACACGCTTCATGAGTTTAATTTTTTAATTGTTTGTCATATATTAAGTAATGCATAGAGTAGAGGAGTAGAGGAGACCTGTTATGCTGTTACAGTGTATCACAGTGTCAGTGACTCAGTAGTCAGTATCGTCGCCTCTTCCGTCGGGCATGGTGCAGAGCCACAAAGGGCCGGAGGGGAGGGGCAATACGCCAATACCTTCATAGAAAGGAGAGCAAAGTCCCTTTAAAAATAGAATTAATTGATGCAACATAAGAATTTATTGATGCACCTGTATATCTACATAATTAATTAATATTTTCTACTACTTCAATGGATTCTAAACTCCACTTCACAGTTGGATTGGTGATCCTGATATTCCTATAAGAGTAAAAGAAATTAAGAATTACCATAAGGCCTCTGAGATCTTCAAGACTTCAACTAGAGTATTGGACGTCTGGACCAATGGACCCTCTCTAGGGAGGCGAGGTGGTGACGCGGTGGGCAGCCAAGCGGGAGCAGCAGTTGCAGAGGCTGAGAGGCAGCAGAGTGGAGGGCGAGGCCGCAACCGCAAGGGCAATGGGCTGCAGCTTGCAGAGCGGAGGGCGGAGGGAGCGGAGGTCACAGGTCGAAGCCGCAACCTGCAACAGCAAGGGCGGAGGGCGGACTGGTAGAGGCCGGAGGTCAAGGGCCAAGGGCGACTGGACTGTGGAGGACAGCAGCCGATGGAGTTAGTTTTGATCTTTTATTACGGTTGTGAGAGAGAGCACAAAGAAAGCGATTTAGTACTTATATTATGCAGATTATGAGTGGGTCATTGTAATTTAGTTTGGTATTGCATTTAAAAAAAAAACATAATTAAATAAGATTTTATCAAAATTTAAGTGAATCGTATGATCTACTTTACATGTATGTAGCTCTACTATAATTGGAAAACGGGTCGGGCCGGCCGACCCAAGAAAAGCTCAGCCCGTCTGGGCCTCGATCGGGCTGGGCTAGCCCAAAGGCTGGTCCGGGTCGAGCCGGGTCGGGCCGGTTCTTACATACCATGGGCTCGGCACGGCCCATGGCCGGTATGTGGGCCGGGCCATTGGGCCTAAAATGATTTTTTTTTTAATAAAAAATATTTGAAATACAATAATTTTTTTACATAAAAAATACAAAAGATATTTACATCATTTGTTTTACATTTTTTTTTTAATTTACATCAAGAATTATTCATTTGGGGAGTCTATTCTGTCTATTGAATTTGATGTCGCATCATCGTCTTCTTCTGATTCAGACTCCAAGCTCAGCTGTAGGGATTAGAAGTAAAGAATCTGGAGGGATATAGTCATGGCTACCAATATTACCAATATTTTCCATTTTAAATAAAAAATGAATATAAAATAATATAACCCTTAATCCACAAAAACCAAAACCCAAAAATGGAGGGATTAGAAGTAAAGAATTTGGAGGGATTAGAAGTAGAGAAATTTTGATGTTGTTGACTCAACTGGTGTCGCGTGGAGACTGAAGAGTAGAAGACACGGCGGAATCCAAAGCCAAACAGCGAAATCTTCACTTGAAAGTTGTAGACTTGTAGTTGAGAAGAGAAGAGAAGATTGAATTGTGAAGAAAAATGAATGGAATAGGGAGGTATTTATAGGATAAATGGAGTGATAGTTGTTGAGATTAAAAATAAAAATAAAAATTAATACAACAGCTAAATAGCCGTTAAAAACAGCTACATTATTTAACCGTTGCCCGTTGCCAACGACTTTATAGTCGTTACAGAATGGTGCGCCAGCCTGGTGCGTCAGGTATGTGCGGTCCATATATTTTTTTAATTTTTACTTACGGACCGGTCTGACCTGGCTCGGCCCAAACTGATTTCATAGACCAAATTGGGTCTAGTAAACGGACCTTCGAAGGCCTGAACCTTGGACTTGGCACGGCCTGGCCCGCAGAATTTTTTTTGAAACCAGACCGTGTCAGGCCTGGGTCACCCAGTCCGATTTCCACCTCTAAGCTCTACCAGCGATACTGTTCCTGTAGTACAGTCATTGGTGCTGCATGATATCAATCAGTGTTTGTGAAATAGACAGATACAATGAACGGAAACCATCCTTCGAATATTTCCGAAAATCCTCAAGTTCAATCATGGGTATCACTCGTGGCCAGCGGGTGGATGCCAGTGCTTTGAGGTGACTGCAGATGGCTAGAGGGGGACTCATCAACTTCTTTGATGGATCCACTGGAACACTCATGTATCTCATTACAGACGCTGTGCATCAAACGAAATCACGTAAGAAAAAGAAGAGGAGAAGGTAATTTTGCAGCAGAAAAACGTCGTGTGCATACTGGAGCCTACCATTAACTAGGGCGTATGCCTTTAATTAGTGGAGTTAAGAATATTTTAGTTTATGCTCATGTATCCTCCTTAAGTTTGATTACTAAACATAAAATAGATTCTTAAAGGAGAGGAATGTCTGCAATAAGTGCCAATTCCAGTAATGTTTGAAAACAAGTTCGAAGCCGCGGCTCCATTGGAACATACATTTCCTTAAGAAGATGTGTCGAAGGTAGTATATAATCCTTATTAAACAAATTCTTATTATAAGTATAGAATTGTATTATTTTAAGCTCTCTTGCGAAGCTCGTGTGAGAGATTTTTGTTATCGAAATCTAGATTTTAACGATGTACTTCTTCCAAAAAAAATTGTTTAAAGATTATCGATTTCATGTAACATTTGGAGCTACTTCTAGGAACTTCATCTTAGAAGAGTCTAGTTTTCCCAGAATGTGTTCCAAATAACAGAAACCATAGGAAGCTGATTTCTCGTATAGTTAGAAACTCAACTTTCAGAGTTTGGACTGGAATCCATAAACTGACAAGCTCAATTTCTGGATTTTGAGCTGGAATTCATAAATCTAAGAGAAATTAGCTTACGCAAAAATCTTACATTCTAAAAATAATCCCAAACATTACTCCAAACAATGGTTAAAAATTTGAGGCAAGAGCACGTCGTTCCGCTAAAAAGGATAACTGTGCTATAACTGATAAGATTCGTAAATATTAAAATGGCATTGTGAAATCAATATTGGAACTAGCGGGAGACCTCATGAAAAGCAGCCCTTGCATTATTGTCTCATCTTAGTGCAATCAACCTTATCGTACCTTCACGTGTGCAGGCAAATCCAAGTGCATAAAATACAAACCCTAGTCTAAAAGGAACACATGCAGATCTTGGTCCCCCATCTTAAATATATATCACCAAACCCTAACACGAAGAACCCTCACTCTCAAGTCTCACCCATACCTCATCCAACCTGGAGTCAGCAGCCCACAGGCTGTCTTCTCTCCACCACCTAATCAACAGCCCATGCATGAAACATTGGCATATATAAATATAGGGAGAAGTTTTATATATATGTAGGAATTCTTACATAAAATTCATACGTGGTTGAATCTAAATCGTTAGAAGGCCCTATCAATTATGAGCACTTCATGCCTTCGTATAAGATTTCGTGTAAGAATTCATATACCACATGGTTATCATCAGCTGGATTGGTAACTGGGCTTCTGTCAATGTATCATCAGCAGACTATATATATTACTCCTCCACCATCTCCTGTTTGTTCCACATCCACTCGATAATCGTCTGCAGATACAGGTAGCGGCGACGACAGAATCGTCAGCTAGATGGGCAACTGCAGCTCATGCGACGCCATCTCCTCCGCCGCTGCCACGGCCAAGGTCATCTTCCCCGACGGCCAACTGCAAGAGTACGCCGGCGGCCACGTCAGGGTCTCGCAGGTCCTGTCCAATTCCAAGGAGCCCCTGACGTCGCCGTGCTTCGTCTGCAACGCAGACGACTTGGAGTTCGAGGGCTACGTATCGGCCATCGCGGGCGACGGGCGGCTCCGGGCGGGGCAGATGTACTTCGTGCTGCCGACGTCGGTCCTTCGGAGGAGGATGCAGCCGGAGGAGATGGCCGCATTGGCCGTGAGGGCCAGCGCCGCGCTCGTGAAGAGCGGTGCGAGTGTGGTGCACGTCGGAGAAGTGGAGGACTTAGCGTTAGAAATGGAGGAGAGGAGTGAGAGGAGTGAGAAGAGGAGGAGGAGGAGGAGGACGACGACTAGTGGTCGTAGAGGACGGGATTTTACGTCCGAGTTGGGGGTTATTGCGGAATAACAAGGAAGGGATGGAAGCCTAAAGAAAGAGATTATTGTCACAATGTATATGCACAGACAAGTATTAAACAGTATTTTTCTCTGTCACTTTCCCTTCTTTTCTTTTTTCTTTTCTCCTCGGAGCAGTACAGGAGAAGAAGAAAATTTAGGACATTATATATGTCGAATATGTAATTAATCAAGTTTAACTTGGGTTTAATTGAACCTTGGTTAAATAGTAGTGATTTTAAATTCATTACATTGTCTTCGTTATTAAGGATTAAATATTTAGTGGTAAGTATCAAAGTGAAAGTTCAACGAAGGAAACATTTTGGAAAAAAATGTTTTGAAGGGTAATTTTGTGCAGTTTGTAGGATTTAAGTCTCACAATGGTAAAGTGTAAAAACATGGATGACCTTGATTCCAAGGATTTCTAGAACAAGTGTTCATAAGAACTTGTACTTGACAAGAATGACCACACATGTGCGTACGTGCACCGAGTCGGACTGAACTTCAAGCTTTTGGACTTTCAAGCTTAAGAGAATGGTCTTTAGGTACTTTTTGTACAAAATTACATTAACTAATTAAGTTTAATTAAGATTTTACTTAATTAATTACAATTGGATCAGTCAAAACTTATCCTCCAACTAGCATGTCATGTGGAAAGGGTCAGACCCGTAGGAGACGGGTATATGAGACGAGAGAAGTTATAGTTTTTGGGGACTTCTTCTTTCTCTCTTACACTTACTCCTTTTTCTCTTTGATGACTCTGTGTTTTAGAAATTGAACTATGACTCTCTGTGACTGCTGTGCTATTTGATTCAGAGGCGACTGAAGTATGATCGTTGTGTAAGCGAGAATCTGATATATTCTTCATCTACTGTATTGTTTTATCTTAAAAGATAAAATGTGGAATCCTGTGTATCGATTGAAGGTTGCTATTTTCTCTAAAGTAAGTCCATGGAAACGACTCTATTAGATAAAATCTAATCTTATTTTTTTATATTTTGTTTCTATCCTTACATTGTTTGTTTATGAATTTTCTGAATCTTATGGTATGATTATAATTAACATATTAATCAACATAATTAATATATTTATACATATAACTTCACGTATTATTCCTTTAATGTATAGAAAAGAAGAGAAGAAAATGAATTGTATAGAAGATCTTTTTTTTCCTGCAAAAGGATAATTAGTACTGAATTGATTTGAGTTGGAGAAACCACTAAATTAAGAAGACATGATGCAGATCTTATTTTTCCATCTACTTGTGAATATGAATGATGGCAGGTAGTGTGTAGATCTGTTTGGAGTTCATTTTTTTAGGAGGACTTTAAATGGAGCCTCCATCATGGATACATCAATAAATTTTTGGTTTCTTAATGATATGTTGTTATGCTCAGTGATAAAATTTACATTGTCAAGTTGGAATAGATAAGATCATAATATTCAACTATCTTAATGAACCCAACTGAGTTCACTAAATCTCGTATTCAGTTCATTCATATTACAATCAAGCTCAAATCAATCGACTCTTTATATTAAGATTAAAAAAAAAACTAACGATGAGAATCCACTTAATCTTACGGTTTTTAAGGATCTCACCGACAAACACACACACATTATTCTCTTTGCTAATTCTCGTCCTATATTTTGTTTTCAGTTCATTCAAAATTCAGTCAAGCTCAAACTAATCTAACGTTTTTTAACGTCAACTTATTACATTAAGTGTTATTATTCAATAAACATTTCCAAACAAAGTTAGCTTGTCAAATCTTTCGGAGTTGTAGCTTTTCAGTGTATTTTAAACTATTAAACATCTTTTTGAAATGTTAGCGAGTATTAATTTTTTGAAAAGTTATAAATATTTGTCATCGTTTCTCCAATGATATCGTTATAAGATGATTTTAGTTACAACATGAACATAAGACAAGGAAAATAATGTAATAACGACAACGACAACGATGGTAATATATTCTTTTGATTAATTTATAAGTACTTATTAAACATACAAGTCAAACAAACTTTATTTTATCTTCATAAAAATTACAAATAACATATCTTAACAAAAAATCAATTTTTTCAATAAACTACGCAACAAATTTTATTTTATTTTCATAAAATTATAAATAATATATTTTAACAAAAAAAAAAAACAAATTTTTCAATAAGCTGCGTAAATGAGCGTAAGTAACATCTTAAATTTCCCACTTTTCTATAAAAAAAGAAAACTTCTTCTTCTTCTTGTCAAAATCTCCATGCCCTACCTTCCAACGACGAAGCTTGAAGAGTGTCTCGCTCGGGTCCGGCCAGCTACCCAGTCAGTCCACACAGTGCCGGCGTGCTGCACTTCTTCGGAGCCCGTTTTCTCTCCCAGGGGTATTGATCTGGTCCCCTCTTTGTTAGTCTTAGCTTGAGTGTTTTGCTGTTTGCATGACGTTCATTTGCATGGATAAGGCATTCCATGCATCGATATTCGTCATTTTTGTATTGGGTCAGACAGAGACTGTAGCTTTATTTAAGGAAGCAACGAACCCAAATGTGAAAATCTGTCTTTGAGTAGTTTTTACACAGATTTGGCTTGTTTGAGCTGTACTCGATCAAGTGGGTCATTGTCTCTCCTCACAAAAGGCACTACTTTAGGTCAAATTTTGCCTGCTTGTTTTGTGTTATTCGTAGAGTAGGTGGCTTGTGTGAACCCATCTGAAATTCCTCATGTTTAGCTCTGTCAAGAAGTGGAATACCATCAACATATGAATTCCGTTCTACCGAAAAAGCTTACCCCCCATGTTAGCCTGAGATTGCTGAAGAGTTACGTTGATTCTGGTGAGTTGGCATATGCACGTAGGCTGTTTGATACAATTCCCAATCCAGACATCCGCCTGTGGACTGCATTGATTAATGGATACACCAAGGGTGGCTTTCCAAAAGAATCCATTAGACTATATGCCCAACTTAAAAGGGATGGGAAACTGGAATTGGATAAGTACGTTTTCCTGCCTGTTGTGAAGGCCTGTGCCGTTATGTTGGATCTCGAAAAAGCCATAGAAGTCCATGGCGATGCTATCAAACTCAGGCTTAATTCGGACCTTACATTGGGGAATGCCTTGATCGACATGTATGGGAAATGCGGCTTCCCTCAGGGTGCTAGGAGTGTCTTTGACAGTCTTCCTAGGAAAGATGTGATCTCTTGGACTTCTGTTATTGCTGCGTGTGTGGGCTCTGGTCTCTCTAGTGAAGCTTTGCGATTGTTTAGTGCAATGGGTGTGTCTGGAGTGAAGCCCAATGCTGTAACATTGTCTTCAGTTCTCCCAGTATGCTCAGATATGAGAGCTCTGAATTCTGGCAAAGCCATCCATGGTTTTGCCTTGAGAAATGGATTGGAGAGGAATCTGTTTGTTTGTAGTGCACTAGTTGATACTTATGCCAAATGCTTAACTATAATTCATGCAAGAAATGTTTTTGATAGAATGCCTCGAAGAGACACAGTGTCATGGAATGTGATTTTGGCAGCTCATTTTTCAAATGGAGACTGCAGAGAAGCTCTTAAACTCTTTGAAAGAATGAAACTGGAAGGAGCTAATTTTGATTCTGCTACATGGAACACCATGATTGGTGGATGCACTCAAAATGGAGAATCTGAACAAGCATTAAGATTGTTTTTGCAGATGCAGAGCTCAGGGTTCAGGGCCAACAACATGACTATTGCTAGTGTCTTACCAGCTTGCACTAATTTGGAAAATTTAAGAGGTGGCATAGAGATTCATGCCTATTGCTACAGACACTGGTTCATGGAAGACATAGTCATTGTGACAGCCTTGATTCTTATGTATGCAAAATGCGGGGAATTAAGTACTTCTCGAAGCATCTTCAACACAATGACTAGAAAGGACACAGTTTCTTGGAACACCATAATTCTAGCAACCTCGATGCATGGGTGTGGTCAAGAAGCCTTGTCGCTCTTCCACAGCATGCTAAGTTCAGGATGGAAACCTAATGCTGTTACCTTCACGGCTGTTCTTTCTGGTTGCAGTCACTCACAACTTGTTGATGAAGGTCGCAATATTTTCAGTTCTATGAGCAGAGATCATGGAATCGATCCTGACGTGGATCATTACTCCTGCATGATTGATATACTTTGTCGTGGTGGTCATCTGTGTGATGCTTACGATTTTATGCAAAAAATGCCTATGGAGCCATCACCAAGTGCTTGGGGAGCATTGCTTGCTGGATGTAGAGTGTTTAAGAATGTCGAGTTAGGAAGAATTGCTGCACGTAAACTCTTTGAGATTGAACCAAACAATCCTGGGAACTATTTATTGCTGTCAAATATATACATCACGGCAAAGTTATGGGATGATGCTTCAAGTGTTAGGAAATTAATGAGAGATAAAGGAATTGTGAAAGAACCAGGCTGTAGTTGGATTCCAATTCAGAATCGGGTCTATACTTTTCTAAAGGGTGACAGGAGAAGTACTCAAAGTGAGAAGATCTATGGATTACTAAAAGAAATGGGAGAGAAGATGAAACTAGAGGGTTGCTTGCCAGAGACAGACTTTGTTCTGCAGGATATTGAGGATGAGGAGAAGGCAGAGGTCTTGTGCAGTCACAGTGAGAAATTGGCCGTTGCTTTTGGGATACTTAATACAACTGGAAAATCTTCAATTCGTGTTTTCAAGAATTTGAGAATATGTGGGGATTGCCACAACACTATCAAATTCATGGCCAATGCTACTGGGTTAGAGATAATCGTGAGGGACTCCATGAGATTTCACCATTTCAAAGATGGAATTTGTTCCTGTGGGGATGTCTGGTAATGCATGTCTTCATACATTAAAGAAGTTTTCCTTGTATAATCCAAGAGCGGACTCATTCCTCCTGGACATTTGGTATGAAGTTTTTCTGCATATGACTCTTCAATCTTCATAGTTTTCTTTGTTACTAGAAGGCCTTTCAATTTTTACAAATGCAGGCAAGCCTTTGATATTGTAGGGTTTTTTTCATACATGCGTTTGTTTGGAATCAGTGGCATCAAATGGGTTATTGTTAGTGTGAAGAACTTGCTTGGAATAATTTTCTTATCTGGGTTATTGGACCAATCGTTGTTTCCTTATTTATAAAGGATCATGAAACTTCTAACTTATATTCATGTTTTGGACCTTCTTTTACAAAGGAAATTTGGTTATGAATGTGCATTTTCAATTTAAAAATTGAAAAGGAAATTGCTTTGAAGACAACTGAGGAGGTAACAACCAACTGTTCTAGCACAGTTGGTCAGGGACGGCGGTACGTGCAGTCCTACCCTGGGTTTAAAC
>JAMKQA010005870.1:0-22528 GCA_024699735.1 Posidonia australis | reverse complement strand
TCAGAGAACAATTAATAAGGCAAAACTAGTGACCAAATCAAACTCTCCCCCTGGTTAATAAAATGCAAGTAAAAGACATTAAAGCATATTGCATGATTGAGCATATAGGGCATGCATTCTTCTCCCCTGAGTCCACCTACAGTTTGCGAAGGGCAATTCTGGTAATCTGTTTTATAGCATTGGCTTAGAACGTGTTGCCAGTTTGTCACCCCTTGTCCGGGGTCGTGTCGGTATTAGTAGAGGGTACATCTCTATGCTACTGCAAGAGACGAGGCCCCCAACGCACCACTCATTCACTGCCTGCACTTTGGCCAGGATTTAGAGCGAGGACCTTTACTTTCTAGCCTGAGTCGGAGACTTATTTACCCATGTGTGACCCCGGAGTAGATGACCTTCTAGGAAGCACTTAGTTGGTGAAAAAGGGCATGTTAGTTGCATCTATGTGCATGAATGCCATTCACGCTACCATAACAAACAACATTTGGTCACTGGTTCTAACCCTAGCCAGTTTTCTCTTTTGCAGTAGTAGAGCGTGAGTTCCTTAGCCACAACTTGAGCGTTCCCTCGTTTACTTCCCTGGTTGTGACATCTCTCTGCCGATCATCTTTCCCTGAGCTATTTGTCGTTTTGACAATAGGTCGTCCTAGGATTCACCCCCTTGTTTGCCATCATAGCCCGGTTCTCACCCGTTCCCGGTCAACTATGGTCCAACGTACTAGTGAGGCTCTTTCTGCTGTTGTTGCTCCCGAGGGCACCTCCTTTGCGATCCCTCCTACCCTTGCTGTGTCTCCAGCCATTCCTTCTGTCCCTTTCGTGCATCAAGGAGGTTTTATCCCCTATCCTGTCGGACATCCCTTAACCCCCACAAGTCTGGAGCCAGGCACTAAGTCCACCTTAGTGACCCCAGCTTGGGTTCCAGACGTATCACCAATGTCCCCATCTCCTCTGGGATCCTTCTCTTTTAGCACTCTTCCTATTATGGCAACTCCTCTTGCAGATTCCTTGTCTCCAGGGCAACCTACTTCCATCCCATCTGTGACTCTGGAACCTTTGACTGTCCCATCCCTTGCTATCCTTGAGGGACCTTCTACTGTGCAGGCAGAATATCTGCTGGCTCTCGCTCAGAAGATTGAGAGCATGGCCGTTGCCATCTAGTCCATTGTTGATCCTAACATTCCAGAGGCTCCCTAGCAACCTGCTCCAGTGTTCCAGGCATCGACGCCACCACCTCAGCCTTCACCCCAGCTCTTCACTACACCCACGTTAGGTATGACACCACCGGCCCAGACACATCACCTCATTGCACAACATTCAACTCGAGCATCTAGTAGTCAACCCCTCGGGTTGGCTGGAGTGCAGCATCCTCAGAGCTTGCAGCCTAGCGCCGTACCGTTGCAGCAGCTGTTACTCGCACATTCAGCACCCACTGCCACATAGTTCGCTGTTCATCCTTCTTTTACACACCATCAGGTCCAGGCATCGTCACTTCCACAAGCACACTCAACACTCTTGCACGAATATGTTGGCCATCACGCTACAGCACCAGGTGGCATGATGGTGGATCCAGAGGAGCACTTAGGTGCGACCCACATAGCATATGCGGCCCTTCCCCCTGCTGCGTCACCCTCATCGGCAGCAGCTCTAGACGCCCTCCTCGCTAGGGTAGGTGACTTGGAGAAGGCACTTCAATAAGTGCGGGGAAGCGATCGCCAACCCTACGGATTCTGGGACCTCTGTTACTTCCCAGAGGCGACACTCCCACCGTAGTTCCAAATCCCGGACTTCGAGAAGTATAACGGAAAGGGTTGCCCCATTTCACACCTTCGGGCATATTGTGGAGATCTCGCTCAGCTTCAGGCTAACGAGAGGCTGTTAATCCACCTCTTTCAAAAGAGTCTCACCGTTCCGGCCCTCAAGTGGTTCACGTCGCTTGACATGGGCTCAATCAAGACTTGGAGCGACCTCTCGCAGGTGTTTATGGACCAGTATGCCTTTAATCTTGACCTGGTCCCGAAGAGGGAGGACCTCATCACCACAAAATAGAAGCCCAACGAGCCATTCAAGGAGTATGTCGGCCGCTGGTGCGCCCTTGCATCACAAGTAAAAGATAGGCCTTCCGACGAAGAGTCTATCGAGATCATTATCCGAGGAGCACAGCCGGATGTTGGGGCTCTGTTGAGCATTCAAACAGTCACCACCTTCCCATCCTTGATTCGGGCAGGTGCGCGTGTGGAAAGCTCCCTCCGCAGTGCTAGCTTTCCTGCGCTCGCCGTTTTTGCCAAACAAGCCTCATCCTAGATCACCAGGCGAGTAGCAGCACTCGCAACGGTGCTGGTACCAGTTACCCTAAGAGGCGGGATCCTCCCAAGCCCGCAGTCGCATACGTAGGGTCAACCGCCACGCCCATCAATGTGGTGAACCAACAAAGCACCAATCAATTAGTTTATGCACCTACACCTAGTGCACCGCACACACCACAAATCACTACCACCGCCTAGCTGGTGTATCCCACGGCACCGGTCCGGCAAGGACCTCGCCTAGGCCAGAAAGGGTTTCCGCGTGCTCCACGACAATATACACCACTTGTTGAGCCACTTAGCACCATCCTCCCTAAGGTGGTGTCACTACTGAAGCTCCCGGAGATCTGCCCCCCACCGAATCCTCTTTCGGGGTGGTACGACACGAGCCTCTTCTGCAATTTCCACCGCTTCACGGACCACTCAACCGACAATTGCATGGCTCTTCGGAACTCCGTTTAGGACTTGATTGACAACATGGTCATCGTCATTAACAATCAGGAGGCACAGACTGCACCAGTACCACCACCAGCACAAGCACCAGCACCATCGGCCTATGCGAACATTGTCAATAGCCCATGCCTGCGCATGACAACTCAGCGGGCGATGGGGCCTCATGAATCCATTTTCGCTCTGCTTCTGGGTCTACGACATCTGTAGTAGACCCCTCTAATCTGATCTATACTGGGGGTAGGACCTCCCCTACTCATTTTATCATCTGATCCATGTCGGTTCCGAGTCAGCCATCCACATGATATGGCTGAGCCCTAGGGCGGAGCGTACCGTCACATCGCCAACCGCGCATTCTGTGCCATCCATTGGCCTCCTTATCTTGTCCCATCTCTTACCTAAAATCCTATCCAATCTCCGGTCCAACCTTTTACCGAGGTTCTTGTCCAATCTCTTGTCTAGAATCCTGTCCATCCTCTTACCTAGATCCCAATCCAATCTCCGGTCCAACCTCATACCTAGATTCTTGTCCAATCTCTTGTCCATAATCCTATCCAATCTCCTGTCCAACCTCTTACTTAAATCCTATCCAATCTTTGGTCCAACCTTTTACTTAGATTCTTGTCCCATCTCTTGTCCAGAATCCTATCCAATCCATCGTCCAATCTCTTTCCTAAAACCCCGTTCAATCTCCCATTCAGCATGCTGTCTCGTGTCATGTCTGGTCTCTATTCCAGCGCCCTGTCTCACATCTTATCCGACCACTTGTTCAGCTTCTTATCCAATATCCTGTCTATCCAGACCCCCTCAAGCCAATCAGTTTCGTTTCGGCTCTCGAACGTGTCAGTTACTTGACTGTTCGTAGCAACCCCCTTCGGATGATCGAAAACATTTGTCGCAAATGGGGTTACAAGGAAAGAACACCACTCGAGCGACACAGCCAAGGAATCTCCAAGCCCATTTAGGCGGAAGAAAAGCGAGAGCTCGAGGGATCAAGCTATGACCAATAGCTGCACGAAGACGGATAGTCGCGCACCAAGAGGTACAATCAGATTTTTATTCCATTGGACCCCACTAACTTTGTCAATGCAGGGGTACTTGATCCTAATCAGAGTCAAGCTATGGTTGAAAAGAGTCAATGTCAGATGGCATAACCACAACATCAGTCATTGGATGATGCTTCGACAGCATCAGTCACCTCTCCAACAGCGATCCTCGTTGTGGTAGCCCTACAAGATGTCGTACCAACAAAGTCATAAATGCAGTCCTACCAAGCCTTGGGCAACAGTTACACCGGTCACACAATCTAGATAAGCTAGAGGCAGAGCAATTCAATCAATAAGCAAGTCAGTGACCTAGAACTACCACCTAAGGAGCAGTTATCGGTCAAAGGAAAGGACCTTGAGTTAAGCTCAAGAGGAAGGCCAGGCGGCATCGTTCCCATCAGCCAGCAGCAGGACAGCCGCCAACCAATATCACCTCTTTGTACATCAAAAAGCACCGGAAGTCGAAGCAACAAATCAACCCAGTCAGTCAGCAAATCTCACGGTCCAAGAGCCAAAGGTCATTCAGCAAAGCCAGTGTCACCAATAAGGAACCATCAGGCACAGAAATCATAGTACATGCTCTCCTTCGACGTTGCCAATCCAACCTTCAAAGAAGAAGTCTTGTCAAAGCTCATCGCTTATGATGAAAAGGATGATGATTTGGAAGATGGCGAGACGCTTGAATTCCAGCCTCACGACAATGCTTCAGAGGGACCAAATTTACATTAGGCAATCCAGTCTTGCGGACCATACATCCCCGGATGGTCGAGATGAATTCCGACCTAACATCGTATGGTCCTTGCATCATCAAACATGTCTATTCAGGAGGCACAACAATCCTTGATGGCATGGACAATGTCGAGCTAACGGATCCAGTCAACACATGTTATCTTAAGAAATACTATCAATGAACGGAATGCGTGTGTACTAGCCTTGCAAAGTGTCCTTTGGGCCATCATGCATCATCATCCACTACTACGTCATGCATGCATATTTCAAAATAATCAATGATCCAAGTGCCTCTAATCCATAACATTCGTCTTTTTATTTTCATGTGCACTCAGTAACTTAAGCATCAATAACTGTATCCACCCATGCATAAAGCATCAGCATCACATCTCGATGACGAGAATCGGAATAGCTAGCCTACTTGAGAAGGGCCTATACCTCTTCAATTCATACTACTTGGACATTCTAGCGAGCGAGGGAGCCACCATCCAAACATGGTTAGGCGAAATGTCCAAACTCCCACGGGGGCTTACATCTCCAGAGGGTGATAAAATGTTAGGAGCGAGCATGAGTGTGAGCCAAAATAAAATTGAAAAATAAAAATATCCACAAGGGCATAAAAGAAATAAGAAGACAGAAGTCGAAGTTAGAAGCTAGCCCTAACAAAGAGAGGCAAATAGGCCAACTCTATCCCTACCCCTCACCATGGGGAAGAGTCGAAGCAAGCATCCCGAAGGTCCAAGCAGCCCAAGAGACTAGCCACCCCATGCATGAAATCCAAGCAGTCTAAGGGACTAGCCACCCCTTACATAAAATCCCAGCAGCTCCATCCAAATTCGGATGCCAATTACCCCCAAGCCAGGGTTAGAGCAAGCCTACAAGCCTAAAGGGGAGAAAAGAAATAAGTCAAAAACTAAAAAGTAGGCCTAAGTCCCCAAGATTTTGGCATGGAGTCTAACCTACTGAATAATCCACCCCAAGAGAGTCACCAACAGCCTAGAAGTCCAGGTAGTGCCTTGTGAATTGAGGTCTTTCTCTTCTCATAGCAGGCATGGTTAGCGTTCCAAATTCATTCTAAGGGATGACATAACGTAACACCATCATACTTGCATGCATTACCACTTGTCCACTTTGCAAGGTCCCGCTAGGTCCCAAACTAGGGGCATGTCAGCAGCTCTTTAGCCCAAGACCTAGTAGAGGATATTGTACACTAGGGGCATGTCAACTGCCTTTGTGGTGATAGCCTTCCTTGTCGACCAGGGACATGTCAGCGGTCCTGTGGTTGACTCTTCTTGGGACAGTATCTTCATCCAAAACATGTTGTCTACTCCATAGCTTGAGCGCAGAAGTGAGGACAAGAATAGCACTGAGCCTCTAACATCAGAGCGAAGTCAAAATATCCATACTCGCTTAATCAGCAAAAGAGAGCACAGTCAACAGTCCAATGCCAAAGTCAAACTCCCTAGAAGTCAGCCAATGTCACAACAGTGAACCTAGAGATGTCAGAAATATTCATCAAGTCCATCTTTTTCAAAGAGGAAACAATGCCCTCGTGAAGCCTTAAGCAAACCATGCAGTGAATATCAGTGCAGAACCAAAGCAGCAGTTTATCCAGATCAACCATCATCCAGTGAACAAGACAGCAGTCACATAGCGAACAAGTAAGGCATTCATAATTCAGAATGCGACCACACATAAGTGTTTTCTAGCAGACCGCCATTGGCTAAACCGGTTATCCATGCCCTTAGCTTCCATTGTTCTTCTCTTTAAGCAATATCCCTAGCATTCCGATACCATGGGCATGTCAGTTGTATTTTGGTATTTTTCTCCTGTTACCAAGGGCATGTCAGCTGCCGTTTGGTATTATTCTCTTGATATCGGTATCTCGTCAGCTGCCCTCCTTGGATATCCTACCTTTCCGAACCGTCACTGCCTGCTTCACAGTGGATGTATTCAGTATCTTGCCTTTCGAACTGTCATCGATTGCACCTCGGTTGACTAGTTCGTCTATCTGAACCATCACCGCCTACTTCTTGGTGGACGTATTCGATATCCTGCCCTTCGAACTATCATTGATTGCTTCTCGGTCGACTAGTTCGTCTATCCTGCTATCCGAACAGTCACCGACTGCTTCTCGGTGCACGTATTTGGTATCCTTCCTTCCAAACTGTCACCGACTACTTCTCGGTCGATTAGTACGTCTATCCTTCCTTTCAAACTGCCACCGACTGCCTCTCGGTCGACTAATTTGTCTATGCTATTTTCCGAATCGTCACTGGCTGCTTCTCGGTGGACGTATTCAGTATCCTGCCCTTCAAACAATCACTGATTGCTTCTCGGTTGACTAGTTCATCGATCCTGCCTTTCGAACTGTCACAGATTGCTTCTCGGTTGACTAGTTCGTCTATCCTACTTTCCAAATTGTCACCAGCTGCTTCTCGGTGCACGTATTTGGTATCTTGCCTTTCGAACGGTCACTGATTGCTTCTCGGTTGACTAGTTCATTTATCTTGCTTCCCGAACGGTCACCATTTGCTTCTTGGTGGACGTATTCGGTATCCTGCCGTTCGAACTATCACCGATTGCTTCTTGGTTGACTAGTTCGTCAATCCTGCTTTCGGAATCGTCATCGGTTGCTTCTCCGTTGGACGTATTCGGTATCTTGCCTTTCGAACTATCACCGATTGCTTCTCGGTCAACTAGTTCGTCTATCCTGCTTTCCAAACCGTCACCGTCTTCTTCTCGGTGGACGTATTCGGCATCCTGCCTTTCAAACTGTCACCCATTGCTTCTCGGATGACTAGTTTGTCTATCCAGCTTTCCGAATCGTCACCGCCTACTTCTCAGTGGACGTATTTGGTATTCTGCCATTCGAACAGTCACCGATTTCTTCTCAGTTGACTAGTTCATCTATCCTGCTTTCCGAATCGTCACCGACTGCTTCTCGGTGGATGTATTCGATATCCTGCATTTTGAACTATCACTGATTGCTTCTCGGTCGACTAGTTCGTCTATCCTACCTTTCCAAACCGTCACCGCCTGCATCTCGGTGGTCGTATTCCGTATCCAACCTTTCGAACTGTCACCGATTGCTTCTTGGTTGACTAGTTCGTCTATCCTATTTTCCGAATCATCACCGGCTGCTTCTCGGTGGACGTATTCAGTATTCCGCCTTTCGAACTATCACCGATTGCATCTCAGTTGACTAGTTCATTTATCCTTCTTCCTGAACTGTCACCATTTGCTTCTCGGTAGACGTGTTCGGTATCCTACCTTTCGAACTATCATCGATAGCTTCTCAGTGGACTAGTTCGTATATCCTGCTTTCCGAATCGTCACTGGCTGCTTCTAGGTGGCCGTATTCATTATTCTACCTTTCGAACTGTCACCGATTGCTTCTCGGTTGACTAGTTCATCTATCCTGCTTTCCGAATCGTCACCGGCTGCTTCTTGGTGGATGTATTCGGTATCCTGCCTTTCGAACTGTCAGCGATTGGTTCTCGGTTGACTAGTTCGTCAATCCTACTTTCTGAGTCATCACCGACTTCTTCTCGGTGGATGTATTTGTTATCCTGCCATTCAAACTATCACCAATTGCTTCTCGTTCGACTAGTTCGTCTATCCTTCTTTCCTAACCGTCACCGCCTGCTTCTTTATGGACATATTCGGTATCCTGCCTTTCGAACTATCACCAATTTTTTCTCGGTCGACTAGTTCGTCTATTATGCCTTTCCGAACCGTCACCGCCTGCTTCTCGGTGGACGTATTTGCTATCCTACCTTTCGAATTGTCAACGATTGCTTCTCAATTGACTAATTCGTTTATCCGGTGTCCCGAACTGTCACCATTTGCTTCTCGGTGGACGTATTCGGTATCTTGCCTTTCGAACTGTCACCGATTGCTTCTCGATTGACTAGTTCGTTTATCCTGCTTCCTGAACTATCACCATTTGCTTCTCAGTGGACGTATTCGGTATCCTGCCTTTCGAACTATCACCGATTGCTTCTCAATTGACTAGTTCGTTTATCCTGCTTTCCGAATCATCACCGACTGCTTCTTGGTGGACGTATTCGGTATCCGACCTTTCGAACTGTCACCGATTACTTCTCGATTGACTAGTTCCTTTATCCTGCTTCCCGAATCGTCACCGCCATCTTCTCGGTGGATGTATTCGGTATCCTGCCTTTCGAACTGTCACCGATTGCTTCTCGATTGACTAGTTCGTCTATCCAGCATTTCGAATCGTCACCGGCAGCTTCTCGGTGGATGTATTCGGTATCCTGCCTTTCGAACTATCACTGATTGCTTCTCGGTCGACAAGTTCGTCAATCCTACCATTCCGAGCAGTCACCGCCTGCTTCTCGGTGGACATATTTGGTATACTACCTTTCGAACTGTCACCGATTGCTTCTTGGTTGACTAGTTTGTCTATCCTACTTTCTGAATCGTCACCGACTGCTTCTCGGTGGACGTATTCGATATCCTGCCTTTCGAACTGTCACCGATTGCTTCTCGGTTGACAAGTTCGTTTATCTTCCTTCCCGAACTGTCACCAATTGCGTCTCGGTGGACGTATTCAGTATCATGCCTTTCGAATTGTCACCGATTACTTCTCAGTACACTAGTTCGTCTATCCTGCTTTCCGAATCGTCAACGGCTGCTTCTTGGTGGACGTAATCGATATCCTGCCTTTCGAACTGTCACCGATTGCTTCTCGGTTGACAAGTTCGTTTATCTTGCTTCCCGAACTGTCACCACTTGCTTCTCGGAGGACGTATTCAGTATCTTGCCTATCGAACTGTCACCGATTGCTTCTCGGTGGACCAGTTCGTCTATCCTGCTTTCCGAATAGTCAATGGCTGCTTCTTGGTGGACGTATTCGGTATCCTGCCTTTCAAACTGTCAACGATTACTTCTCGGTTGACTAGTTCGTCTATCCTGCTTTCCAAATCATCACAAGCTGCTTCTCGGTGGTGGTTTTCGGTATCCTGCCTTTCGAACTATCACCGACTACTTCTCAGTCGACTAGTTCGTCTATCCTACCTTTCCGAACTGTCACCGCTTGTTTCTCGGTGGACGTATTCGGTATCCTGCCTTTCGAACTGTCACCGATCGCTTCTCGGTTGACTAGTTTGTCTATCCTGCTTTTTGAAATGTCACCGGCTGCTTCTCGGTGGACGTATTCGGTATCCTACCTTTCTAACTATCACAGATTGCTTCTCGGTCGACTAGTTCGTCAATCCTGCCGTTCCGAACAGTCACTGCTTGCTTCTCGATGGACGTAATCGGTATCCTGCCTTTCGAACTATCACAGATTGCTTCTCGGTTGACTAGTTCGTATATCCTATTTTCCGAATCGTCACTGGCTGCTTCTCGGTGGACGTATTCGGTATCCTGCCTTTCGAACAGTCATCGATTGCTTCTCGGTTGACAAGTTCATTTATCCTGCTTCCCGAACGGTCACCATTTGCTTCTCGGTGGACGTATTCGGTATCCTACCGTTCAAACTGTCACCGATTGCTTCTCGGTGGACTAGTTCGTCTATCCTGCTTTCCGAATCGTCACCGGCTGCTTCTCGATGGTTGTATTCGGTATCCTGCCTTTTGAACTGTCATTGATTGCTTCCCGGTTGACTAGTTCGTCTATCCTGCTTTCCGAGTCGTCACCGACTGCTTCTCGGTGGGCGTATTCGGTATCCTACCTTTCGAACTATCACCGATTGCTTCTCGTTCGACTAGTTCTTCTATCCTTCTTTCCAGACCGTCACTGCCTGCTTCATGGTGTACATTTTCGGTATTTTGCCTTTCAAACTATCACCGATTGCTTCTCGGTCGACAAGTTCATCTATCATGCCTTTACGAACCGTCACTGCCTGCTTCTCAGTGGACATACTTGGTATCCTTCCTTTCGAACTGTCAACAATTGCTTCTCGATTGACTAGTTCGTTTATCCTGCTTACCAAACTATCACCATTTGCTTCTCGGTGGACGTATTCGGTATCTTGCCTTTCGAACTGTCACTGATTGCTTCTCGGTTGACTAGTTCGTCTATCCTACTTTCCGAATCGTCACCTCCTGCTTCTCGGTGGACGTATTCAGTATCCTACCTTTCGAACTGTCACCGATTGCTTCTCGGTTGAATAGTTCATCTATCCAGCTTTCCGAATCGTCACCGGCTGCTTCTCGATGGACGTATTCGGTATCGTTCCTTTTGAAATATCACCGATTAATTCTTGGTCGACTAGTTTGTCTATCCTACTTTCCGAACCGTCACCGTCTACTTCTTGGTGGACGTATTCGGTATCCTGCCATTCGAACTGTCACCGAATGCCTCTCAGTTGACTAGTTCCTCTATCCTGCTTTCCGAATCGTCACTGCCTGCTTCTCGGTGGATGTATTCGGTATCCTGCCTTTCGAACTGTCAACGATTGCTTCACGATTGACTAGTTCGTCTATCCAACTTTCCGAATCGTCACCGGCTGCTTCTCAGTGGATGTACTCGGTATCCTGCTTTTCGAACTATCACAGATTGCTTCTCGGTCGACAAGTTCGTCTATCCTGCCATTCCGAACAGTCATCGCCTGCTTCTCAGTGGACATATTAGGCATCCTGCCTTTCGAACTGTCACCGATTGCTTCTTGGTTAATTAGTTCGTCTATCCTGCTTTCTGAATCGTCACCGACAACTTCTCGGTGGACGTATTCTGTATCGTGCCTTTTGAAATATCACTGATTAATTCTTGGTCGACAAGTCTGTCTATCCTGCTTTCCGAACCGTCACCGTCTGCTTCTCGGTGGACGCATTCGGTATCTTGCCTTTCAAACTGTCACCGAATGCCTCTCGGTTGACTAGTTCCTTTATGCAGCTTTCCGAATCGTCACCGCCTGCTTCTCGGTGGATGTATTCGGTATCCTGCCTTTCGAACTGTCACTGATTGCTTCTCAATTGACTAGTTCGTCTATCCAGCTTTTCGAATCGTCACCGGCTGCTTCTTGTTGGATGTATTCGGTATCCTGCCTTTCGAACTATCACCGATTGCTTCTCGGTCGACAAGTTCGTCTATCCTGCCATTCCAAACAGTCACCGCCTGCTTCTCGGTGGACATATTCGGTATCCTGCCTTTCGAACTGTCACTGATTGCTTCTTGGTTGAATAGTTCGTCTATCCTTCATTCTGAATCGTCACCGACTGCTTCTCGGTGGACGTATTCGATATCCTGCCTTTCGAACTGTCACCGATTGCTTCTCGGTTAACAAGTACGTTTATCCTACTTCCCAAACTATCACCAATTGCTTCTCGATGGACGTATTCGGTATCCTGCCTTTCGAACTATCACCAATTGCTTCTCGGTGGACTAGTTCGTCTATCTTGCTTTCCGAATCGTCAACGGCTGCTTCTTGGTGAATGTATTCGGTATCCTGCCATTCGAACTGTCACCGATTGCTTCTCGATTGACTAGTTCTTCTATCCTGCTTTCTGAATCGTCAAAGGGTGCTTCTCGGTGGACGTTTCCGGTATCCTGCCTTTGGAACTATCACCGACTGCTTCTCGGTCGACTAGTTCGTCTATCCTGTCTTTCCGAACTGTCACCTTCTTGTTTCTCGGTCGACGTATTCGGTATCCTGCCTTTCGAACTGTCATCGATCGCTTCTCGGTTGACTAGTTCATCTATCCAGCTTTTTGAAATGTCTCCGGCTGCTTATCGGTGGACATATTCGGTATTCTGCCTTTCGAACTAACACAGATTACTTCTCGGTTGACTAGTTCCTCTATCCTGCTTTCCGAATCGTCACCGCCTGCTTCTCGTTGGATGTATTTGGTATCCTGCCTTTCGAACTGTCACCGATTGCTTCTCAATTGACTAGTTCGTCTATCCAGCTTTTCGAATCGTCACCGGCTGCTTCTTGGTGGATGTATTCGGTATCCTGCCTATCGAACTGTCACCGATTGGTTCTCGGTTGACAAGTTCGTTTATCTTGCTTCCCGAACTGTCACCAATTGCTTCTCGGTGGACGTATTCAGTATCATACCTTTCAAACTGTCACCGATTGCTTCTCGGTGGACCAGTTTGTCTATCCTGCTTTCCGAATCGTCAACGACTGCTTCTTGATGGACGTATTCGGTATCCTGCCTTTCAAACTGTCACCAATTGCTTCTCGGTTGACTAGTTCGTCTATCTTTCTTTCCGAATCGTCCCAAGCTGCTTCTTGGTGGACTTTTTTGGTATCCTGCCTTTCGAACTACATCGACAGCTTCTCGGTCGACTAGTTCGTCTATCCTGCCTTTCTGAATTGTCACCATTCTTTCTCGGTGGATGTTTTCGGTATCCTACCTTTCGAACTGTCACCGATCGCTTCTCGGTTGACTAGTTTGTCTATCCTGCTTTTTGAAATGTCACCGACTGCTTCTCGGTGGACGTATTCGATATCCTGCATTTCTAACTATCACAGATTGCTTCTCGGTCGACTAGTTCGTCTATCCTCCCGTACCGAACAGTCACTGCCTTCTTCTCGATGGACGTATTCGGTATCCTACCATTCAAACTATCACCAATTGCTTCTCGGTTGACTAGTTCGTATATCCTATTTTCCGAATCGTCACTGGCTACTTCTCGGTGGATGTATTTGGTATCCTACCTTTCGAACAGTCACCGATTGCTTCTCGATTGACAAGTTCATTTATCCTGCTTCCTGAACTGTCACCATTTGCTTCTCGGTGGACATATTCGGTATCCTACCTTTCGAACTATCACCGATTGCTTCTCGGTGGACT
Source organism: Posidonia australis (assembly GCA_024699735.1). Taxonomy (NCBI): domain Eukaryota; kingdom Viridiplantae; phylum Streptophyta; class Magnoliopsida; order Alismatales; family Posidoniaceae; genus Posidonia; species Posidonia australis. Next base: position 9,235 of record JAMKQA010005870.1, on the reverse strand, counting down.
ACTTCGTCTATCCTGCATTCCGAATCGTCACCGGCTGCTTCTCGGTGGTTGTATTTGGTATCCTGCCTTTCGAACTGTCACCGATTGCTTCTCGGTTGACTAGTTCGTCTATCCTGCTTTCCGAGTCGTCACCGACTGCTTCTCGGTGGGCGTATTTGGTATCCTGCCTTTCGAACTATCACCGATTGCTTCTCGTTCGACTAGTTCGTCTATCCTTCTTTCCAGACCATCACCGCCTTCTTCATGGTGGACATATTCGATATCCTACCTTTCACACTATCACCGTTTGCTTCTCGGTCGACTAGTTCGTCTATCATGCCTTTACGAACCGTCACTGCCTGCTTCTCAGTGGACGTATTTGGTATCCTGCCTTTCGAACTGTCAACAATTGCTTCTCGATTAACTAATTCGTTTATCCTACTTACCAAACGGTCACCATTTGCTTTACGGTGGACGTATTCGGTATCCTGCTTTTCGAACTGTCACTGATTGCTTCTCGTTTGACTAGATCGTCTATCCTACTGTCCGAATCGTCACCGTCGGCTTCTCGGTGGTCGTATTCCATATCCTGCCTTTCGAACTATCACCGATTGCTTCTCGGTTGACTAGTTCATCTATCCAGCTTTCCAAATCGTCACCAGCAGCTTCTCATTGGACGTATTCGGTATCGTGCCTTTTGAAATATCACCGATTAATTCTTGGTCGACTAGTTTGTCTATCCTGCTTTCCGAACCGACACCGTTTACTTCTCGGTGGACGTATTCGGTATCCTGCCTTTCGAACTGTCACCGAATGCCTCTCGGTTGACTAGTTCCTCTATCCGGCTTTCTGAATCGTCACCACTGGCTTCTCGGTGGATGTATTCAGTATCCTGCCTTTCGAACTGTCACTGATTGCTTCTCGTTTGACTAGTTCGTCTATCCAGCTTTTCGAATCGTCACCAGCTGCTTCATGGTGGATGTATTCAGCATCCTGCTTTTCGAACTATCACCAATTGCTTCTTGGTTGACAAGTTCGTCTATCCTGCCATTCTGAACAGTCACAGCCTGCTTCTGGGTGGACAAATTCGGTATCCTACCTTTCGAAATGTCACCGATTGCTTCTTGGTTGACTAGTTCGTCTATCCTGCTTTCTGAATCGTCACCGACAACTTCTCGGTGGACGTATTCGGTATCGTGCCTTTTGAAATATCACCGATTAATTCTTGGTCGACTAGTTTGTCTATCCTGCTTTCCGAACCGTCACCGTCTACTTCACGGTGGACGTATTCGGTATCCTGCCTTTCGAATTGTCACCGAATGCCTCTCGGTTGACTAGTTCCTCTATCCTGCTTTCCGAATCGTCACCGCCTGCTTCTCGTTGGATGTATTTGGTATCCTGCCTTTCGAACTGTCACCGATTGCTTCTCAATTGACTAGTTCGTCTATCCAGCTTTTCGAATCGTCACCGGCTGCTTCTTGGTGGATGTATTCGGTATCCTGCCTTTCGAACTATCACTGATTGCTTCTCAGTCGACAAGTTCGTCTATCCTGCCATTCCGAACAGTCATAGCCTACTTCTCGGTGGACATATTCGGTATCCTGCCTTTCGATCTGTCACCGATTGCTTCTTGGTTGACTAGTTCGTCTATCCTGCTTTCCGAATCGTCACCGGCTGCTTCTCGGTGGACGTATTCGGTATCCTACCTTTCGAACTATCACCGATTGCTTCTCGGTTGACTAGTTCGTCTATCCTGCTTTCCGAGTCGTCACCGACTGCTTCTCGGTGGACGTATTTGGTATCCTGCCTTTCGAGCTATCACCGATTGCTTCTCGTTCGACTAGTTCGTCTATCCTTCTTTCCAGACCATCACCGCCTGCTTCTTGGTGGACATATTCGGTATCCTGCCTTTCGAAATATCACCGATTGCTTCTCAGTCAACTAGTTCGTCTATCATGCCTTTCCAAACCGTCACTGCCTGATTCTCGGTGGACGTATTTGGTATCCTGCCTTTCGAACTGTCAACGATTGCTTCTCGATTGACTAGTTCGTTTATCCAGCATCCCGAACTGTCACCACTTGCTTCACGGTAGGCGTATTCGGTATCCTACCTTTTGATCTGCACTGATTGATTCTCGGTTGACTAGTTCGTCTACCCTACTTTCTGAATCGTCACCGCCTGCTTCTCGGTGGATGTATTTGGTATCCTGCCTTTCGAACTGTCACTTATTGCTTGTCGGTTGACTAGTTCTTATATCCTGCTTTCCGAATCGTCACCGGCTGCTTCTCAGAGGACATATTCGGTATCCTGCCTTTCGAATTATCATCGATTGTTTCACGGTCAACTAGTTCGTCTATCCTGCTTTCCGAACCTTCACCATTTGCTTCTCGGTAGACGTATTCGGTATCCTGCCTTTCGAACTGTCACTGATTGCTTCTCGATTGACTAGTTCGTCTATCCTACTTTCCGAATCGTCACAGGCTGCTTCTCGGTGGACGTATTTGGTATCCTGCCTTTCGCACTATCACCGATTGCTTCTCGGTCGACTAGTTCGTCTATCCTACCTTTCCGAACCGTTACCGCCTGCTTCTCGGTGGACGTATTTGGTGTCCTGCTTTTCGAACTTTCACTGATTGCTTCTCGATTGACTAGTTCATCTATCTTGCTTTCCGAATCGTCACTGGCTGCTTCTCGGTGTACGTATTTGGTATCCTGCCTTTCGAACTTTCACTGATTGCTTCTCGGTTGACTAGTTCATCTATCCTACATTTCAAATCGTCACCGACTGCTTCTCGGTGGACGTATCTGGTATCCTGCCTTTCGTACTATCACTGAGTGCTTCTCGGTTGACTAGTTCGTCTATCCTGCTTTCCGAACCATCACCTTCTGCTTCTTGGTGGTTGTATTCTGTATCCTGCCTTTTGAACTGTCATTGATTGCTTCTCGGCTGACTAGTTCGTCTATCCTGCTTTCCGAATCGTCATCGGCTGCTTCTTGGTGGACATATTCGATATCCTTCCGTTCGAACTATCACCGACTGCTTCACGGTCGATTAGTTCGTCTATCCTGCCTTTCCGAACTGTCTCCGCCTGCTTCTCTATGGACGTATTCGTTATCTTGCTTTTCGAACTATCACCGATTGCTTCTCGGTTGACTAGTTCGTCTATCCTACTTTTCGAATCGTCACCGACTGCTTCTTGGTGGACGTATTTGGTATTGTGCCTTTCGAATTATCATCGATTGCTTCTCGGTTGACTAGTTCGTCTATCCTGCCTTTACAAACCGTCACCGCCTACTTCTCGGTGGACGTATTTGGTATCCTGCCTTTCCAACAATCACCAATTGCTTCTCGGTTGACTAGTTCGTTTGTCGTGCTTCCCGAATTGTTACCATTTCATTCTTGGTGGACGTTTTCGGTATCCTACCTTTCGAACTGTCACCGATTGCTTCTCGGTTGACTTGTTCGTCTATCCTGCTTTCCGAATCGTCACCAGTTGCTTCTCGGTGGACGTATATGGTATCCAGCCATTCGAACTATCACCGATTGCTTCTCGGTCATCTAGTTCGTCTATCCTGCTTTCCGAACCATCACCATTTGCTTCTCGATGGTAGTATTCGGTATCTTGCCTTTCAAACTGTCACCGATTGCTTCTCGGTGGACGAGTTCGTCTATCCTGCTTTCTGAATCGTCACCGGCAGCTTCTCGGTGGATGTATTCGGTATCCTGCCTTTCGAATTGTCACCGATTGCTTCTCGGTTGACTAGTTCGTCTATCCTGCTTTCCGAGTCGTCACCGACTGCTTCTCGGAGGACGTATTTGGTATCCTGCCTTTCGAACTATCAACAATTGCTTCTCGATTGACTAGTTCGTTTATCCTGCTTACAAAACTGTAACCATTTGCTTCTCGGTGGACGTATTCGGTATCCTGCCTTTCGAACTGTCACAGATTGCTTCTCGGTTGACTAGTTCGTCTATCCTACTTTCTGAATCGTCACCGCCTGCTTCTCGGTGGACTTATTCAGTATCCTGCCTTTCGAACAGTCACCGTGCTTCTCGGTTGACTAGTTCATCTATCCAGCTTTCTGAATCGTCACCGACTGCTTCTCGGTGGACGTATTCGGTATCATGCCTTTTGAAATATCACCGATTAATTCTTGGTCGACTAGTTTGTCTATCCTGCTTTCCGAACCGTCACCGTCTACTTCACGGTGGACGTATTCGGTATCCTGCCTTTCGAACTGTCACCGAATGCCTCACGGTTGACTAGTTCCTCTATCCTGCTTTCCGAATCGTCACCGCCTGCTTCTCGGTGGATGTATTCGGTATCCTGCCTTTCAAACTGTCACCGATTGCTTCTCAAATGACTAGTTCGTCTATCCAGCTTTTCGAATCGTCACCGGCTGCTTCTCGGTGGATGTATTCGGTATCCTGCCTTTCAAACTATCACCGATTGCTTCTCGATCGACAAGTTCGTCTATCCTGCCATTCCGAACAATCACCGCCTGCTTCTCGGTGGACATATTCGGTATCCTGCCTTTCGAACTATCACGGATTGCTTCTCGGTTGACTAGTTCGTCAATTCTACTTTTCGAATCGTCACCGGTTGCTTCTCGGTGGACGTATTCGGTATCCTACCTTTCGTACTATCACCGAGTGCTTCTCGGTTGACTAGTTCGTCTATCCTGCTTTGCAAACCATCACTATCTTCTTCTCAATGTACGTATTCGGTATCCTGCCTTTCGAACTGTCACTGATTGCTTCTCGGCTGACTAGTTCGTCTATCCTGCTTTCCGAATCGTCACCGGCTGCTTCTTGGTGGACATATTCGATATCCTTCCTTTCAAACTATCACCGACTGCTTTTCGGTCGACTAGTTCGTCTATCCTGCCTTTTCGAACCGTCACCGCCTGCTTCTCTATGGGCGTATTCGGTATCCTGCTTTTCGAACTATCACCGATTGCTTCTCGGTTGACTAGTTCGTCTATCCTGCTCTACGAATCGTCACCGGCTGCTTCTTGGTGGACGTATTTGGTATTGTGCCTTTCGAGCTATCACTGATTGCTTCTCGGTCGTCTAGTTCGTCTATCCTGCCTTTCCGAACCGTCACCGCCTGCTTCTCGGTGGACGTATTCGGTATCCTGCCTTTCGAACTATCACCTATTGCTTCTCGGTTGACTAGTTTATTTGTCCTACTTCCCGAACTGTTACCATTTCCTTCTCGGTGGACGTATTCGGTATCCTGCCTTTCAAACTGTCACCAATTGCTTCTCGGCTGACTAGTTCGTCTATCCTGCCTTTCCGAACCATCACCGCGTACTTCTCGGTAGACGTATTCGGTATACTACCTTTCGAACTATCACCAATTGCTTCTCAGTTGACTAATTCGTCTATCCTGCTTTCCGAATCGTTACTGGCTGCTTCTTGGTGGATGTATTCAGTATCCCGCCTTTCGAACTATCACCGATTGCTTCTCGGCGGACTAGTTCGTCTATCCTGCTTTCCGAACTGTTACAATTTGCTTGTCGATGGACGTATTCGGTATCCTGCCTTTCAAACATTCACCGATTGCTTCTCGATTGACTATTTCGTCTATCCTGCCTTTTTGAATCATCACCGGCTGCTTCTCAATGGACGTATTTGGTATCCTACGTTTTGAAATATCACTGATTGCTTCTCGGTTGACTAGTTCATCTATATTGCTTTTCGAATCGTCACCGGCTGCTTCTCATTGGATGTATTCAGTATCCTGCCTTTCGAACTATCACTGATTGCTTCTCGGTTGACTAGTTCTTCTATCATGCCTTTCCGAACCATCACCGCCTGCTTCTCGGTTGACGTATTTGGTATCCTGCCTTTCGAACTGTCAACGATTGCTTCTCGATTGACTAGTTCATTTATCCTACTTCTCAAACTGTCACCATTTGCTTCTCGGTGGACGTATTTCGTATCGTGCCTTTCGAACTGTCACCGATTGCTTCTCGGTTGACTAGTTCATCTATCCTACTTTACGAATCGTCACTGGCTGCTTCTTGGTGGACGTATTTGGTATTCTGCCTTTCGAACTATCATTGATTGCTTCTCGGTCGTCTAGTTCATCTATCCTGGCTTTTCGAACCGTCACCGCCTGCTTCTCGGTGGACGTATTCGGTATCCTGCCTTTCGAACTATCACCTATTGCTTCTCGGTTGACTAGTTCGTTTGTCCTGCTTCCCGAATTGTTACCATTTCCTTCTCGGTGAACGTATTCGGTATCCTGCCTTTCAAACTGTCACCAATTGCTTCTCGGCTGACTAGTTCGTCTATCCTGCCTTTCCGAACCATCACCGCCTACTTCTCGGTAGACGTATTCGGTATACTACCTTTCGAACTGTCACCAATTGCTTCTCGGTTGACTAGTTCGTCTATCCTACTTTCCGAATCATCACCGGCTGCTTCTCGGTGGATGTATTCAGTATCCCGCCTTTCGAACTATCACCGATTGCTTCTCGGCAGACTAATTCATCTATCCTGCTTTCCGAACCGTCACAATTTGCTTGTCGGTGGACGTATTCGGTATCCTGCCTTTCATACTTTCACCGATTGCTTCTCGGTTGACTATTTCGTCTATCCTGCATTTTTGAATCATCACCGATTGCTTCTCAATGGATGTATTTGGTATCCTACGTTTTGAAATATCACCGATTGCTTCTTAGTTGACTAGTTCATCTATCCTGCTTTCTGAATCGTCACCGGCTGCTTCTCGGTGGACGTATTTGGTATCCTGCCTTTCGAACTATCACTGATTGCTTCCCGGTTGACTAGTTCGTCTATCATGCCTTTCCGAACCATCACCGCCTGCTTCTCGGTGGACGTATTTGGTATCCTGCCTTTCGAACTGTCAACGATTGCTTCTTGATTGACTAGTTCGTTTATCCTACTTCCCGAACTGTCACCATTTGCTTCTCGGTGAACGTATTTCGTATCGTGCCTTTCGAACTGTCACCGATTGCTTATCGATTGACTAGTTCGTCTATCCTACTTTACGAATCGTCACTGGCTGCTTCTTGGTGGACGTATTTGGTATTCTGCCTTTCGAACTATCACTGATTGCTTCTTGGTCGTCTAGTTCGTCTATCCTGCCTTTTCGAACCGTCACCGCCTGCATCTTGGTGGACGTATTCGGTATCCTGCCTTTCGAACTATCACCTATTGCTTCTCGGTTGACTAGTTCGTTTGTCCTGCTTCCCGAACTGTTACCATTTCCTTGTCGGTGAACGTATTCAGTATCCTGCCTTTCAAACTGTCACCAATTGCTTCTCGGCTGACTAGTTCGTCTATCCTGCCTTTCCGAACCATCACCGCCTACTTCTCGGTAGACGTATTCGGTATACTACCTTTCGAACTGTCACCAATTGCTTCTCGGTTGACTAGTTCGTCTATCCTACTTTCCGAATCGTCACCGGCTGCTTCTCGGTGGATGTATTCAGTATCCCGCCTTTCGAACTATCACCGATTGCTTCTCGGTGGACTAGTTCGTCTATCCTGTTTTCCGAACCATCACAATTTGCTTGTCGGTGGATGTATTCGGTATCCTGCCTTTCAAACTTTCACCGATTGCTTCTCGGTTGACTATTTCGTCTATCCTGCCTTTTTGAATCATCACCGGTTGCTTCTCAATGGACGTATTTGGTATCCTAGGTTTCGAAATATCACCGATTGCTTCTCGGTTGACTAGTTCATCTATCCTGCTTTACGAATCGTTATCGGCTGCTTCTCGGTGGACGTATTCGGTATCCGGCCTTTCGAACTATCACTGATTGCTTCCCGGTTGACTAGTTCGTCTATCATGCCTTTCCGAACCATCACCCCCTACTTCTCGGTGGACGTATTTGGTATCCTGCCTTTCGAACTGTCAACGATTGCTTTTCGATTGACTAGTTCGTTTATCCTACTTCCCGAACTGTCACCATTTGCTTATCGGTGGACGTATTCCGTATCCTGCCTTTCGAACTGTCACTGATTGCTTCTCGGTTGACTAGTTCGTCTATCCTACTTTCCGAATCATCACCGGCTACTTCTCTGTGGACGTATTCGGTATCCTTCCTTTCGAACTGTAACCGATTGCTTCTCGGTTGACTAGTTCGTCTTTCCTGCTTTCCGAATCGTCACTGGCTGCTTCTCGGTGGACGTATTCGGTATCTTGCCTTTCGAACTTTCACTGATTGCTTCTCGGTCGACTAGTTCGTCTATCCTGTTTTCCGAACCGTCACCGCCTTCTTCTTGGTGGACGTATTCAGTATCCCGCCTTCCGAATCATTACTAGTAGCTTCTTAGCTAATGTTTTTGCTATCCTGCTTTGATACTCGCTATCAGGTATTTTCTATATGTAGTGCTAAATTCATCTTCGAGCTGATAGCCCTAACTATCCGATTGGTGACCGTCATATTGTCATCTCTGGGTTGATTGCCCTAACTATCCGTTGACATGTCTGTCAAATCGCTATCGGGCTAATAGACCTAACTATCCGGCGATGAGTTAGTCAACTCACCTTCGGGCTGATAACCCGAACTATCTGGTCGGTAGGTCCATCAACTTACCATGCCCTATCCTTTAGCTTGCAGGTCCGATTGTCTTATCCAATGCCCCCTCTCTCGGGTTGATACCCCCAGACTATCCTGTTGACATCTATCATCAGCCTATCCCTCGGTCGACAAGTCCGACATCTTGCCATGCATCCTCTTGGGCTGAAAGGTCCGTCTTTTGCCAGGTTTGCCCTAGGCCATGAGTCTGATAGGCTTGTCCAGGCATACCTCGGCACGAGCTGGGAAATTCCTCACGTTCCTTTTCAAGAGCTGAGCTACCAACTCATTTTTAGCATCATCCTCATGCATTACCTAGCATTAGGGTCATCCTTTGCATTTGCATCCTACATGGGCCTCCAGTCATGACTTTTCGGTGTATCAGCTGAATAAGTGGCTCACGACCTCACAGCAAATACCGCTCTCCCGCAAACTCAAATGGGGTGTCGTGTCAACCCTGAGCATCGGTCTCGGTTACATCCGTCCCTCGGCCTTGCTCAGGGAGGGCCATCTGTAGACACCCCAATTTTGAGCTCATTTGGCAACAGGCTCCTCTGGTTGATGCTCTGGTCGCAACCACCAAAATCCTAGCCCACACAGGTCCCAATCAGACCCACACTAGCCCACCTGACCTAGTAAAACACTACCCCATTAAAATCCACTGAAAAACAAATAAAACACTTATTCCAACTTAAA
>JAMKQA010005868.1:0-14714 GCA_024699735.1 Posidonia australis | reverse complement strand
GGGCTCTTAAAGGCATCGGCGAGGTCCAGGAAGGTCCGAGGCATTCCTCCCACCTCTGGCTCCAACGACAAGCACGACGAAGGTCGTCGGGGCACTACGGTGATCCAGACGGTGGGATAGGGGATCCTCCAAGGTTCGTGGCACTACGATGAGTCTCCTGGAGTGGTGGCACTGAGCGTGGACGTCTGTAGATCTCCAATGGCTTCTCGACGGCAGTCAGTGGTGCTACAGCGATGGCGATGGTAGGGGGTCTCCGGGGGTCTTCTCTGGAGCGGAAGGAGTCTAGGAAGGAGGTGGAAAGAAGAGGAGGAGGGAGGAGAGGCCCACGGAAGCCTAGCCTGAGATCAAGAGGCCTGAGGCCTTACCGGTGGTGGTGAACCCACCATCGGAAATGGAGGTGACGACGGGCAGAGACAGCTTGCCTTGACAAGTCGTGATTCAGAAGGCAAGGGAGCTTTCTAAACCTAAAGGGGCATGCTTTGAATTGAAATTGGAGGGAGAAGGGGGTACCTAACTGGTGGCACTGTCTCCCTGGCAATGCTCGACGGCGGTGGTGCTCCGGCGTTGCTCTGGCTGCCGATGTAGGGGGCTTCTGGGCTGAGGAAAAAAAAGGTGGAGGAGGTGGTCTGGATGTCTCGAGGGATGCTGGGTTTACTCTCGGGTGGATTGAGGCACTGGAGAGGCTGGAAGCAGATGCCAGTGGTTGCTGTCGGCGGCGAGGTTTTAAACTCTAGCAGAGCTCCCCCACTCCGTCGATCTCCCTTATAAGGCCTAGCTGTCGTTGGATTGGGAGCATCACGGAGGAGGAAAGCCTGGAGATCGCGCAGGAGGAGGATGCGCACCGGAGATTCCAGGATTGACTGCCGGAATTGTCGGGATTGGTCGTCGGAAATCTCGTCAAAGATCATGGGCGCGTCGGAATTATTTTTGGACATTTATAAAGTTTGTGGCTTAAGAATTAACTGGACTTATTGGGCCTGCGACAGGCTTAGGGTTTTTGGTTTTTTTTTTTTTTTTTAGGGTTTTGTTTTTAAGGTTTTTAAATAGATTTTAGGGTTTTGCTTTTGGGTTTTTAATTGTGTTTTATGATTTTAATTAAATCTATGATTAAGGTTTAATTAATTGGTTTTAAATTAAGGTTTTAATTATTTTAGGTTTTTGTTTTGGGATTTTCCTGAATTTTAGGGTTTTGCTTTTAGGTTTTTAATTTGGGCTTTGTGATTTAAATTTGATTTTTGATTTTAGTTTTGAATTAGGGTTTTTATGGTTTTAATTATTTTAATTTTAGGGTTTTGGATTTTAGTTAGGATTTTGAGTTTAATTAGGGTTTTTGGTTTATTTAGGGTTTTTGGATCTTAATTAAGGTTTTGGATTAGGATCTTGAGTTTAATTAGGTTTTTTGTATTTTAATTAGGGTTTATGGTTTAATTAGAGTTTTGAATTTTAATTTAGGTTAATCAGGGTTTTAGTTTAATTAATTAGGGTTTTAAATGATTTAAATGGATTTTGACCTTAATTAGGGTTTTCACTTAATTAATTGGGTTTTAAGTGGGTTTAAGTGGATTTTACTTAATTTTGACTTGAATTAGGGTTTTTGTTTGATTAATTGGATTTTAAGTGCATTTTATTTAATTTTGTCTTGAATTAGGGCTTTTACTTGATTAATTTTGGCTTTTATATGTTTTAAATGTGTTTTGTTTAGTTTTAATTTTAATTAGGTCAGAGTGGACTAATGTGGGCCTGAATGGGCTCATGTGGGCTAGGATTTTGGTAGTCGCAACCAGAGTATCATCTAGTGGAACCTGCTGCCAAGTGATTGCAAAATTGGTGTGTCTACACTTACAATACTACTCAACCTTCCCTCCTCTAAACTATCAACAAGAAGTTGTAAATAGGTTAACAAGTCTAGAAAAAGGCCTAAAAGAGCTAGTGGATGCAAGTATACAGACCACCAACCAAGTGCTAATGAATACTCAAGTCATAACTCATTTAGAAATGCAGGTAAGTCAACTAATCAATGTTATAAATGAGAAAGAAAGATGGAACTTTCCTGCTCAACATGTGAACTCCCCTGATCAACCCTATGTTGTCTAAATAATGCATGAAATAGAAACCCAAGCCTAAGTAGATGAACCCACTAAAGAATTAGTTGGCCAGGTACACCAATTCATTATAGAGGTTTCCCTTTCAATTGATTCAATGGAGAAAAAGCCTCAAACTATTGTTCTTATGTCTCCACCTGAACCTTCATTATTACCATCTATTAGAGGACTATTAGAGATATGTGTCAAGCCATATCATTCAGCTTTAGTCAATTATGAACTCAAGTCCTCATTCCATATTTAATTAAATTGCATAGGTTTATCCAATCTAATTCCATCCCCTTGGAAAATTCATGAAGCCTGATTAAGAGAAGTTCAATGGTGGCTAGAACAAGCTAAAAAGAAATTTGCAAAAAACAAACCGCCTCTTTGGCTGGATCAGGATTATGCCTCAGAGATTGATGAGGTCATGGATTTTCATACACCTCAATTGTGAATATGTATAATTTTTCTTTTCTTAGCAATGGAAGCACTCCATCCCGAATTAGGTATCATCGTTTTAATTTTGATTATGATTTCATTGATCATATCATTCATTGCATACATTAAGGACAATGCATGATTTAAGTGTTGGGAGGGAGTCTTCTCTACGCCTTTTTCATTTTCTTTAATTAGAGTTTTCAAAGTGTCTTCTCATTTTTTCCTTTTCAAAAAAAAAAGTTTTCTTAGGTTATTTGACCTAAATTTTTTGTTTTTCTTTTTTCTCTTTTCAAAAAAAAAGGGAAAAAATAGCAACTATCTACATTAGTCTAATCAATTAAGAGTGAATAAGTAGCTTAGTATTGAAGTTCAAAGGTAAGACTGAGTAATTGAAAACCCTATGATTCAAATAGTAAAGACAAAAACTGAAAAATAGCATCATCTGAAATATCTATAACTTATATGTACCTTATCATTTACTATTACTTTAATCCTTAGCTATGGAGAATAAAGAAAGGCCTGAACACCTTAGCAATACAATAAAAAAACCTCTAATCATTAGGTAACTTGGTATCGTGCCTCAGTAAGCATTGGTATTCACGTAAAAAGGTGATTAGAGAAAAAAAAAGAATAATAACATCCAATAATCACTGAGTAACTAGATATCGTACTTTAGTAAGCATTGGTATTCATGTAAAAAGGTGATTGAAGGAAAAGAAGAATCTTATCATTGAAGCCTTAGCTACTCGAGTGATTAAGTCCTTAAAGGTGTCTTTACATCTAGTGACCTAAAACCGTCTTGTTTGGGATCCACTGACCTAAAGCTCGCTAAATGGGTAGCTAAGAATAAAGTTTAAGAAAGTAAGACACCATGGAATGAAATAAAATTGCTAAGTTAATAAAGTTGGATTTGAAAATCCATGTTAAGGTCTATTTCACAAACACAAGGTACATATGAGCTAATTTTTAAGAAGATGATATGAAAAATAAGATAGAATCTCTATGATGACAAGATGAGGATTCTCAATAAAGGTTCAATAGGAGGATTAAGACACTAGAAAACTTTGGATCTTTTTAGTTGAGTAGGTTAATGTGGATACTTTAGATTATTTTTCTCCTTTTCTTTATTTATCACTTTCTTTATTCCTTAACCTCTTTTCTTCTAGGATTTTGTAAGTAGATTCACTGCAAACCCTCATGAGACACCACTCATCCACTAGAACAACTTAGGACTTTAAAGGCTTGTTACACATGTTAAATGTAATTGCAATTCCAGCAAAAGTGAGTTAGGATTTTCCTATTTTCCATATGTTAAGTTAGAGTCAGTTTTGCTTGAATATTAGCAAAAGATGAGTATGAGGGTATTTGATAAGCATATTATTGTTACATATTTCATGTCTCATATTTATCTATTTTGTATATAAATAATGTTACTCAAGTTGTTTTATGTAAATTTTGTAGAAACCTGAGAACTTGAGAAGAATTGAGAAAAAGAAGGAAGAGAAAAGAATAAAAGCTAAAAAGAAATTTTGATGCAGAAATGAAAAAATATTTTTGACCCAGTCTTTATTGTTTACAATCTCTAAATAAAATATCTTGTACTCAAAATTCAAACTCAAATTTTGTATTCAGATTTATCTCTGACATGAAAAAGTCCTTATAAGCTTATAAAAGAACTCCTTATATAGATCTTAGGGAATCATTTCCCACCTTTAGGCTTAGCCTGTTTCTCTTTTGTTTTGGAAGATCTTCAAGTTCCTCTAATGTAATCTCAAGTTCTTATTAATAGAAGTTCATTTTTTTTCCTTTACTTATGTTTTCTATTCCTCCTTCTTCATCTTTTATTTTAATGTGTTTGTGTTATTATGCTTAGCTAAGTGTTGAGTTTTAAGGTTGAGATGAAGTTTATGTGAATTGAGATGCTATGAGAAATTGTGTTCTTTCTCTCGTGTTCTATTGCTATGATTATGTAGACTGGATGTATATTACATAGATTACTCATCATTCGATAAACTTTGATAGACTAATATTGAATTTCTCTTTTTAGTCTATGCTTAGGGAAAAATGATTTAAGAATTGTATATATAATCTCAGATCTACCTTATATCATTTGATTTATTTAACTTTATGTGTTTTTATTTCTTACTTGATATTCTATGATGCATGACATATACTATATGCTTGTTAGGGTAAAAATCATTTAATTAAATATTGAGATCTAAAACAAGAGATAGAATAAATTTAATTATGCATTCTCAACATTACATAAGTAGATTTGAAACCCTAGGTTTTAATTAATTTGATTGTATCTTGATATTCTAATTTTAGTTTTAAAACATCATCTCTCTCAAAACTTTTCTAATAATTGATAATAAATCTTTGTTTTCAATACACTTTTCTCTGTGAGATCGACTCGTATTTGCCGACATACTACATTGGACGCCATGCACTTGTGGTTAATTAAAACATACACATCAGAAAGATGCAAGGTAGACGTCAGATGGAATCACCTTTGTTGGGATTTTATGTGCTTGTAGCCACATGGATCTTGTTCAACAAGGATTTACACATTTCAAATCAATCATCGAGATGTACAATATTTCATCTTGGATTGAGCACTATGGATGTATGGTAGACCTTCTTGGTAGAGTTGGGTTACTTCGTCAAGCTGTGCATTTCGTGAATAAGATGTCAATTAAAGCAGATCACATTATATTGAGTAGTCAGCTTGTGGCTTACCAAATTTATAGAGATGCTGGTTTGACTGAAGTAGCAATCAAGAAGTTCTCTGAGTTCTAACCAGAGGATGCAGCTTGCCCTCAGTCCCTCTACCTACGATGCTACCACACCAAACATCACTATGCATAGACCTGTCAATTTCTGACACGACACGATAACACGACACGATATAACCGTGTTTGGGTTTAGCCTTATCGTGTCTCGTGTACTTATCGTGTCTAATAATTAGACACGATTATTAAACGGGTCGTTTTCGTGTCTAAGGTAAAAAATCCGATAAGTACACGATTAGTACACGTTAACTAATCGTGTACATAGTACACGACTACCTGTTTAGTATACGTTAAATACACGTTATTATATTAATATTTATTTATCATTATTTACGTTAAACGTGTACTAAATGTGTATTCGTGTACTAAATGTATATTCGTGTAACGTGTAATATGCGTGTAACCGTGTAATATACGTGTAATCGTGTAATAAACGTGTAAACGTGTACTCGTGTCAATTGGATCGTTATCGTGTCAAAACAACACGATTCACTTAAACGTGTACTTAACGGGTCGTGTCGTGTATACACGTTAATTGACAGTTTGTGTTTGGGTTTAGTATTAAGTACACGACAATTAAATGGGTCGTGTTTGGATTTACTATATACATATATTATACACGTTTATACACGACACGACCCGTTTGACAGGTCTAACTATGCAGACCCCACCTCGACACCTCTAGCCTCCTCCCAAATGCTAGTGTCCACTGACTAGATATGACTTTCGTAATATTAGAAGCTAGTGCCAACCGACTATCCCTAATGGTCGATGACACTTGCAAGATTGACCAAAAAGAAGAGGAAGGAAGAAATAGGTTATTTTTTTGTATTAAAGTAAATTTTAATCTAAGTTTTTTTTGTAAAGAAATGTTTTCTAATGAAAACATTAGACTGACTAATGATGATAATTGAAAGTACTAGAGTGAATGATTTTATAGTTGAAGGTATTGAAGTGGAAAACACTTATTAGTTGAGGATACCATTAAGAAATTTACTCCTAAATTAAATTCATTAGATGGCATTCCAACAAAAGAATGTGAATGGTAGACAAATGTAGTTTGAGAATAAATTTGATAAGTTTTGAGGTTTAAAGGTGTAAGCTAACATGGTTGAATACTTAAGGAAGGTACATTGAAATTTTCTCTATATATTAATCAGCATGTAGCTTTCATGCCTTGTATTGAATCCACCAGTTGAAATTTCTCATCACGAGACTTTCTTAATCCATTCCTTGACAGAAATCTAATTATCTTAGCTTTATCTCAGTGAATACATTTGAATATGAAAGGAAAAAAGAAGATGGAAACGGCAATTGTCGCTGTATAAATGGAACAGATCATGATGAAATAAGAGAAGTCTACACTGTTGTTAGTTGATTCTCACTCGTACTTAAAAATCAAGCATCATGCAACTTCAAATAACTAAAAGATAATACACATTCTTCGCTACTTAAGAAGAACACAAGAGAGGGAAAAATAAATAAAAGGAAGGGAAATAGGCAAATAGCAAGTGGGAAAAAGTATGATTTGGTACAGGAGTTGGTGTCTGATTTAGAATCGGTGTACCATATGGATGATGAAGAATTATTGTTATAGGGTCTCAACTATCTTGAGTTTTATCGTTGCACCCCTTCCTCCTATCACAGTAGGTGTCGAGCTAGCTTCAATATTACTAGACTGTTTCCTTTTTTTTTTCGTTTTTACAAACGATAACTACTAGACGGTTTTTTTTTAAATTGAAATCCTCATTCTGTTTGTATTTCAATGTCTTTTTTAAATTTAAACTAGTCATTGAAATCCGGCTCAAATTGCCAAGGAGGAATATCTTATGTACTTGACGTGTGGCTTCAATTTTATGGCAACCAGTGGAATTGCTGGAGGCACATGCAAAACTGCATGTGATTTAAAATAATATTTTAAATTTTAAATAATGAAAATTATAATCATTTGAAATACAAATAATTCATGACACTAAGGACAGCAAGCCATGTAGTTCTTTTTTTTGCAAAGCCATGTAATTCTTATTCCGGGCCTAACAACCCTCAAGTGAAAATTTCAATGCCTAGTATGTGCAGCTTCATCATACATGTGGATTAAGGTGAAGATTCTGATATCTACGAGCTAAAATCCAGTTTGTCAGTCAATATCTTCCACTACTTGTGGAAGCAATCTTGCTAGCGGGTTTTGCTGCAAGACTCATATCGTGGAACATGTAAATTTCTATCTTTTTATTCTCGGGATTTTTTTGCTCTTATAAACCAAGAATATAAATACCTTACTGTGCTTATCCTTTGAAGTGTTTTCTTAAACAGGATCGCTTTTTTTTTTAAAAGTAGAAAGGATCACTCTTTAAACAGAAGTAAAAAGGATTATGGTATGCAACGTTAGAGTTTACACTCTAATAGTAACACAGTTTTATGTACAAATTCCAACTCAACGTCAACCAATAGATCCAAATGCTGAAACGAGAATTTACTAAGGCACTTCACTGGAGTTCAACCATGTCTATCCAAGGAAATTGCCCCTCATACGATCATGTTGATTTGGTTGACCAGTATGTAACATCGTTTCCCGAATAATATGCAGATTACATTCTCAAGTCAATTTCCACGTATGTTATAAGAAGAAGCTCAGGTGTAAATACTAATACTGCAGTTTCAAAACTGAGAAACAATTCATTCCTATTGTTTTGATATGGCCAAAAAAAAAAATCATGATTAAGAAAATTCAACAAATCTTTCTGGCAGATGCTGGTGTTAGTGTCCTCTAGTTTGTTTCGTTTGGACTCTGGAGAGAGAAGCTTCTTCCATCAGAATGAGAAAGAGACTCTGTGGGAGCTCCTGCGTCGGATGAAGAAATACTGCTGTCTGGTAAGGCAAAGGTGCCACTGCTTTTCTTTCCAGTAACAATTCCAGAGGTTGAGTTTTCACCTATTGAAGTATTTGATCCATTGTGAACAAGGTTCTTGTACAGCGATAGTGCCTGAGCTATCATCGCTGAAGGATCACTAGCAGAACTAGGAAGCAGCATTGTGGTTCCCTGTCGTGCAGTAGTTTGGTAAAGAGAAAACAAAGGACAAAGATAAGTTTTTATTTATAAAGAAATGCATTGAGTTTTCAATATTGTTTGTGAATTCTTTACCTCCTTGGCAATGTTACTAAATGCTTTGATGTATTGTTCAGCAACTCTTAGATTGGCAGCCTGCAAGAAATTTGGCAAGATCTCAGAACATAGTTTAGTTTACTAGATTTTTTTTCTTTACTTTTCCTTCCTTTTATTTAATAATGAGTTGCACTAGCATCTTGTTAGATTAGAATTTCAAATATTGAATGAATTCCCAGCAGATCAAAGAAAGATGAATGGATTGTGCTAGACGTTAACATGGTCAAAATATGACACGATCCGTTTAAATGGATAAATTTGACAACTAAAGTGAGGGAATTATGAATTTTGAAAGCCATTGCTGCAACTTAATGAATACCAGCTCAAAGCATGTGCATGTGTATCCAATCAGGAGAAGAAAATCTCACCTCACAACCACCATCTGCTTTCATAGCCTCTGACAGCATCTTCAGCCCATCTGAAGTTGCCCGTGATCTGGCTAGGATTGCCTCTGCTTCTCCTGATAAATTCACAATAATGGAGTCAAGAGATAGTCTAAAATACATACTGTCTATGCACTTGATGTTCACTACAAAATGACCATCAATCAAATGGAGTGTTCACTGTGCAATCTGAATGGACATCCAAGCATTATTATGTGGTGAATGTTATACACAGCGAATTCTTCCGAGAACATGAATTTAAAAATATTTATCTTCAAAATAAACAGAAGAAAAATGAGAAAAAGGATATCTATCTCTAATAAACAGAATAAAATGTATATTGATAATAATGTTTAGTAAATAGAAACCCTTTAGTGCCAATCATAGCAGGCATTCAGAAGAGACAAACTGGGTTTAAAGATTATCATAATCGCTCTAGAAAATGAAAGTTCTTTCCTGCCATTTTTTTGACAAAATCACCTTAAAGTAAAAGTAGAGCTTTCTTTCTACATTTTTTGGACAGAAATCTCCTAAAAATAAAATTATTATCTTGTCATGTTTTCTTATGGTGAAATTTTGACATGTTTTCCCAAACAGTATTCAGGAATTATAGTTGTATCCAACAAATCTACAAAATATTCATCTGAGACGCCACGTGGTGCTAATATCAACACATGGCAGTTTTTTTAATAACATTTGATGAACACGATAATACTAGGTTTTAAACTCAAAATTAACTTGGCATCGACAAAGTCAAGTTCTATCTATCAAACTCAGCGACTTGTCTACCCATGACTTTCTTATTTACCCATAGCCAAACTTTTCCTTCTCAGTTTGTTCCCTGCTGAGAACGACAATCTAGAACTCAAAGAATTCATTATGGAGTATTAGATTCTAAGAGGTCCTAATTATTAAATCAAAGAACAAAATGTATAATAGAAGCTGATAAAAGTTAATCCCTCGCTCCAACATCCCCATATGGTTGGTGTGCTTGCATCAGGAGGAATAGGAAGAATTCCTTGACAGACACTGATTGCACAAACTCACATACTAAGATGCATGAACCAGAGCCTTGGTGTGAAACTGATGTCAATCTGAGAAGGCAAGGGCTCATCCATGATTACATATTTGTACTAGGTTTTGTGAATCTGGGGCTTATAGCACCTGGTTTGGATTATCTAGATAGTTCCTTTTGTATAGAAGTAGAATAAGTTTTAAAAGTATCACTTTTCAATTTCCTTTCCATATATAGGTTATCGATTGGCTCCATTGTTTTCCTTTAAGTAATTATCAAATTCTCTTATCAATATTATTGTTACTCTAAAAAGATATATCAGTTTCTTCCTTTGCTTTCTACTTGTAATTCATGTAATATTTTTCAAAATTTCGTAAATATTTGATGCATGAATCTGGATTTTTTAATCTTCGAAAAATTTCAATTAAGTGTTCAAATTTCAAACTTGCCATATGATTTTATAAAACACAATGCTGGTTGCAAAGTAAAAATATAAGGAAGCAAAAACACAAACAAGAATATGATTTTATGAGGCAAGATAAATGACATAATTTACATTAAAATAGGATATACGTAGGACGGAATGCTTACAGGAAAGATAATAAGAGAAAACTAACCTACAGCAATATTTATGTTTGCCTGTTTGTCTCCTGCAGAAAACAAACAAAAATTCATCAGCATCTGGTAAAAGACTTCTATTGAAAACTGGTCACAGTTGACAAATAAAATAGAAGTTAGGATGAGAATGACTGGGATACTGGTTATAGTTGACATGCTAGACAGACATCAGGATCAGATTTTTCAGAGTAATATGTGAACTTCTGATAGTCCAAGTAAACTTTTATGAAAAGATTATTCACTAGCTTCTATTAAATGACTTTGTTTACAAACTCACATGAATATAAACACATTACATGAATTATAAACAACCAACCTTCTGATTCAAGTACTTGAGCACGTTTTTTCCTTTCTGCTTCAGCTTGCATCTCCATAGCTGCTTTTACACCAGGAGGAGGAGAGATGTCCCCTACATACAAAAACAACAAAGCATTAGTTTAACATGAAATAAAGCAAGTCTATTGCTACTTACTAAAAAGTATGTCTTACTGATCTCATATCGCAGGCACTTCAAACCCCACTCCATAGCAGCCTCATTAATTGTCCTCTGCAGCAAAAAAAGAGATAAAACGGATGTCGCTCTCATATAGTCATATGATTACATAAGCACTTCCACACAGATCACGAAAAAGACAAGAACTTAAGTTCACTATAGTGCTCAGGGAGGATTATACACCCCTATGGTTTATGGAATGCATAAACAGAATAAGGTGTGTTATTTTGGTTGGTGAATAAGAAGGTCATCACTCACGGAAAGATTAGTTCCTTGCCATAAACAACATGTTATGCCTCTTTTGTGATCTCAAGATCCTTCATTTGCAATCAATTATGAACTTCTAAGTTCTAAGTCAAAGTGCAAAAAGAAATAATACACACGCTTAGCAATATGGAGTTACCAGTACCATAAAGATGGAATTTTACATAATATAATGACCATCCATAGATTTCTATAATGTGATGCGTAACAATATCATCCAAGGACGAAACAGGTCCATTTTCGTAAAACAAAATAATTTTAAAAATTCAACTAGAAAAAGACCTCTAGTACCTTAACACGAGGCTCACATATCTTCAATAAAACCAGAAGAATTCATTGTAAGCTAATCAATATATTCATTCAACATTTTAACACAGTCAAGCAAGTCATCAAGCCATAAATGTGCACCCTGTCCGGTCACCCAATTTAGTCACAGTTTTGTCTTAGAAGACAGTAGTAATTTCCAAGGTAAGTTAACTAGAACTCAGAAAATCACATGCATACCAATCAAGAAATGGTGATGCTATAAGATTTCTTAAAAAGTTTAATTTAACATTCTCTAAAGCAATGGAAAATGATGTAGAGATTCAGAAGTGGTACATGTGAGACTAATTTTGCACAAAATTTTAATCACGCCAAATTTACAGGTAAAAGGGAAAAACAATGTTTAAAGGATAAGGGGACATCTGACTGACCACATTCTTCTTCAAAGTCATCGCTATCTTAATAAAAAAATGAATAAAAATTCTGGACAAGAAAACTTTATCATCAGGGCTTATTTCAAACTAGTAAAAACCAATCTATTATCACATTTCAGGTCTCGCAGTTTTTCCAAGTAGAGAGACTTCTTCCCTTGCATTTTTATCATGTATTTCTAGCTTTTATTTTTAAAAGTATTTTCTATATCAACTTGATATTACATCTACAGGAAAGAAAAAGAAAAGAAAGCCTTCATATTAGTACATGGAGATTGTAATTTGACATTGTTCCTTTGCAAAAAGTATTGTAGACATTAGACAATTTCCTAAAGCAAAATAGTTATTTTCCGTCTTAATTATTCTCTTACACATAGTTGTTTTGCTGTAATTTTTTATTCTTCATTGTACATAGCTTCCTAGATGAAACTTATTTCTCGTAATACGATTCATTCTATCTTTAATTCTAATAAAATTCTCTTTTAGAATCCAAGGGAATTTTTTGAGGCTTGCGCTGTAATAGATAACCCTTACCGATTGACATAGTACCAAATGTCGACACATGTCGTTGAAATTTCACTAACACGTGCCTTATTTTCAATTTACCAACATGGAAATTTTCTAAACAAATGTAATTTTTTTTTACCGTGTTTCCACCGATACGATACCGACATATCGACATTTTGTCGACACGTACCTATTTTTCAACTTACCGAAGTTTGACACGAAACCAACATTTAAAACTTTGCCTATTAATCGGTCTTTGGTGAAAAATCTTAGTGGGACTTCTGAGAAGCTTTCTGACAAGAATTATCTCCTTTGGATGCAAAGTTTTGAGACATTTATTGTAGCACATAGGAAGTTAAAACATCTCAGAGATCCACCTCCTGACAGCAAAGCAAATACATATGATGATTGGTTTACTAATGATGTGGTTATTGTTTCATGATTGGTTAACAGTATGGAACCTTTAGTTGTACAAAGAGTTATGATGCTACGTTTGACGAAAAAATTTTGATATACTCTGTGTCTCACATATGACCATGAGAAAAATATATCTCAAGTATTTGAAATATATGAGCAATTGTTCACTTTACGGCAAGATAACCAGTCAGTTTAAAAGCATTTCACTGCCCTTCGTGTTATGCTTGATGAACTTGATATTTATCTACTACTCATAGTTGACATTACCCAATTACGTCAGTATCGTGAGGAGCTCGTCATTACGGCTTACTTGTCCAGTCGGAACTCAGATCTAGTTCTCAAATAAGGGATCAAATATTAGGTGCTGACAGCATTCTTATAGACTACTTTTGCTTGAGTTCTTCGTATCTCTACAACCACACTTGTTTCAATTGCTAATCGATTAGCCATGGTAGTTTCACAAAGTCAGATATAAAGTGGTTCTAAGGGAGGTGGTCGTGGAGGACATCCTTGTTGCACACATTATGTCAGGATAGATCATCGTGTTGACAAGTGTTGGGATAAGATTGACAGGCCACCATCAACTAATGTCACCACAGAGACTTTGCCTTCTACATCCACATCTACTAGTGATGATCCTACTGTCATCATATCTCAGGCTGATCTCAGTTCTCAAATAAGGAATCAGATATTGAGTACTGACAACATTCCCAATCTACAATCTACTTTTGCTCGAGTTCTCTGTCTCTACAACCACGCCTGTTCTAGTTACTGATTAGTCAACCATGACAGTTCCACAAAGTCAAGGACAAGGTGGTCCTAGAGGAGGTGGTCGTGGAAGACATAGTGACAATGGGTCATCGTGTTGACAGGTGTTGGGATAAGATTAGCAAGCCATCATCAGCTAATGTCACCACAGAAACTTCGCCTTCTGCATCCAAAACCACTAGTGATAATCCTACTATCATCATATCTCAAACTGATTATGAACGATTTCTACAACTACAAGTCACTGACTCCTTTGTCAATGCATCTTATGCTACTTCCATAGGTACTAGTGTCCTCCCAGCCTCTCAGGATAATTCCACTTCTGATGCATCTCATGCTATACCACAAGGATTAACATCTACAATGTCCACTTCTGATTCATCCATCCTATGGTACTACCGACTAAGACATCTTTCTCACAAGAAACTACAATAAATTCTTCCTTGATTTTCAGTATCTCCCTTGGAATGTAAGTCTTATCAATTAAGAAAGCACCATCATGCTACTTTTAGGAATTTACGTTTAGTATCAAGTCAACAATTATTTGATTTAATTCATTATGACATCTAGAGTCCAGTTAGGACTTAGTCAATTTCCAATCATCGTTATTATATTATTTTTATTGATGATTTTTTTACATGTCTCTTGGATTTATTTGCTTAAAGACCATAATCATGTTCTTGATGTAGTCAAAACTTTTTTTAATGAAATAAAAATTCAATTTGTTGTTGTTGTGCCGAGTGGAGAAGAAGAAATCAAATACAATGTCCAAAGCCAAGCATCCAATCCTCCACAGATGAACCTCACATGAAATCCTAGATCTGAAGAGAAGAAGGAGGTGTTCTCTCTATTCAATAGGAGTCAAAATTAGGGTTACACAAATGACAAAAAAAGGTTACATAATCTGTGCCTTAGCCTACTTAAATACTAGAGCACCCAAATGGCCAAATGACCAAACAACCCTGAAACAAAAACATAATTCAAGACATATTTACAACAATCTCCACCTTGTCTTGAATTACAAACTCCACATCAAACAAAATGACCCACAAAGGGTCAACAAATTCAAATGGCGTT
>JAMKQA010005867.1:0-21604 GCA_024699735.1 Posidonia australis | reverse complement strand
CCCCCCCCCCCCCCCCGATCTAGGGTACGTCCCTGGCCCCCAAGCCTACTGTCCTCCTCCCATAGCCTCCCTGAAGCTCTCCCGCTCCTCAGATTGGCACTCCGACACCTCCTGAAGCTGACATGATGATCGCCGGAGAAACGGGCCAGAGTTGCTGTTGCCGGAGAAGACAACACCTCCAGAGAAGGAGCTCGAGCCCCCTGCTGTGCAGAACCACCTTGATGGTCCATACAGCATCCACGGTGTGTCCCAAGGATTCCAAAGCCTTCAGATCCACTCCACGGCCACTGAAGCACCGCAGCAGTGCCGCTCGACGGAGGAGGCCACGGCGGCGACAGGTGGGTCTCCTCCAAGCCCGATCAGCACCTACTTTGCTCCAGAAGATGTGTGGAAGCTCCACGATGTCCCCGCAGCCCCTGGAACGTCGCGCCACTGTCCCCGGAGCTGTCTTCTTCCTCAACGCCATCACCAGAGCCCTACGACGGCAGAGGAGGTGGGAGGACCGATCCCACCGGTAACTTCTTAATCCATTCTGATGGATCTTCCTCTATCTCTCCTTTCTCCCTTCCGGTGGGATCTGATCTAAGATCAGACTGCAGGAAGGCCTTCTTTGCCTCCTCCAGTGGTTGTCGGCGACGGAGCTCCATCGTCGGCGACCGTCGTGCCCTTTTTCTTAATAAAAAACATAAAAAAAACATTTATATTAATAAAATTCAAAAGTTTTGTTTTCCTTGCATTTTGGTCCTTCAAACCTTACTTTTAGGTCCTTCCATTACAATTAGGTCCTTCAGTCATTTTTCTTAAATCTTTCGAATAATGTTTTAACAGAAAATATTACCCACCCTGAACATTTGAAATAATGTTTTCTGAGTTTAAAACTTTAATAAAAGCTCTCCAGAGTTTTTAAATGTATTTTGTTTCAGGCAAGTTGCATAGAAGACCCTGGATTCCCTTGGAATCTTTCTGAAAGTTCATTTTTGCTGTGGAAATTGCATAGAAGCCCTTGTATTCTTTAAAATGTTCCAGAATGCATGTTTTTGCTGGTTAATTGCAGTTAGACCCCTGGACTTTATTGAAACTTTCCAGAATGTACATTTCTTTGGTTTATTTGCATTTAAACCCCTGGACTTTTTTGAAAACTTTTCTGAAACATGTTTTCTCTGCGTAAATTGCACTTTAACCCTCTATCGTTACTGAAATTCTTCTAGATACTTTTTTCTGCTGGGCAATTTGCAGTTTAGCCCCTGTACTTCATTGATTTTACTCTGATTGCCTGTTTTCTTGCATTCTTACCCTGATTTTATGCAGAATTGATTTAAATGCATGTTTAGTTGGTAAAATTGCATTCTGACCCCTAGAGAACTTCATTTTGACTAGGAATGCTCATTTGGCCCCAGATTTCCTCATAATTGCATAGAATGTGTTTTCCTATGTATTTTTGATGACTTGGGCCTTGGAACTTTATTTTTCCTCGAAATTTGGGCTTTCTGCACAAAACCCCCTAGATTTTTCATATTTGCATTCACACTTTCATTTTGCATGACTTTTCACATCTTTTTGCACAAATTTTCTCGTCTTTTCTTCTCGCCTTTGTGCACGCTTTTCCTAGCTCGTTTTCGGCTTGGCTTTCTCCTCGTTTTCTGGATTTTCCTCGGTTTTCCGTGGTTTTCACTTCTTTTGGTTTTCCATTGCCCAAGGGCGTACATTTAAAGGCTTGTCAAAGCCGACATTGTCCTGAAATGAGGATTATTTTCCCCTTTTTGATTTTCTCGGATTTATCCTAATTTTCACTGATTTGCGAGACGCTTTCGTAGAATTTCTCGATTTTCACGATTTTCCTCATCGCCCAAGGACGTACAGTAAAGCGGCATTCTCAATGCCTACATTTGACCCTCGAATTAACTTTTTCCCTTTATTTCATTTCTTCTCTTTGGTTTGGCGTGTTTTCAGTCATCTTCATGCATGATCTTATAGAATAAGCAAGCATACATCCATAGACCATTGATAGTAGGAAAACCTAGAAAGATCGAGTTTTCTCGGGCGCATGGGGGTGCCTAACCCCTTCCCCATGCGTAACCAGAATCTTTACCCTTTCTCTGGCCCGCATTCATTTGTGCATTGTCCATTAGGCACGGAGCACACACATACATTCTGCATCTTGTTTGCTTCCCAGTTTTTCTAGTGTTTTTTGGTTTTCCTCGTCTTTCCATTAAAAGACTTGGTGGTGACTCCTTTCCTTATCCTTTTTATTTTCCCTTGGTGTTTCCGGGTCTTATCTCTTCTTCCGGATTCACCATTTTCGCCGTGACTGTATCAGATCTCCTCGTGTGTTTCCGCACACTAAGTAGTAGGAGAGTCGTGCAAGGGTTCCACCGGCATGGTCACAATTACTCAATCTTACATCTGAACTTCAACACTAGGTTACTCATTAACTCCTAATTGATTAAACTAATGTGGATAGTTCCTTTTTTTTAAAGAAGAAAATTAAGTCAAATGACCAAAACAAAAAAAAGTTCTTTTTTGTAAGGGAAATATGAAAAGGCACACAACAACTAAAGAAAATGTTAAAGACACAGAAAAGACTCCTCCCACACCTAAATCATGCATTGTTCTCAATGTATGTAATAAATAATATCATCAATGATATAACATAAGATTAGAACAATGATACCTGATTCGGGATGAAGTACTTCTGCTGCTAAGAAATGAAATGTTATGCACAATTTATACATATTTACAACCTATGTTCAAGGCCCCAAACAACTCACATTCTTTTTCTCGCAGTTGGTCTATGAAAGCTGGACCTTCTTAACTCCTTTAAGTCAGCTCTAGTCTACCTTTGCTTCCTATGTATCCTTTGCAATCCCTCCCATACGTTGTGGCTGAAATCACTCTGAGAACTAAAGGGAAGGTCATAAGTCCAAAAAGTGTCTCTTTCCTCATTCTTAATAGGGGATGACTCAACTCTAATAATGTACTCTTGAAGCATATTAGGCCCTCATAGTGCACGAATAGTCAACCTATTGTAGTTAGACATTGTTTCTACTATTGCCATTTGTCGTCGTTCTTGAGATTCAAATGCAAAATACTCAGGTGACAAAAAGGTCTTAACTATATCAGCGATTAGAATAGGTAAGGGCAGAGTTGTCTTTCTTCTAGTTCTCTTTACTTGAGCATTTAAGTCTAAAAGTTTACCACAAAGGTAGATCATCATCATATAAATAACATGGAGTGTAGGAATATAAAATGATGAAATGTAGGACATCTATAATATTGTTTTGGACCCACCTACAAGCTGTGTACACATTCTCATACATGGTGGTCCCTTTAATTCCCCCATCTAAGGTTAGAGAACAGTTAGGTCCAATGTGTGGTAAATTTTGTCTTAAATCATTGGGGGGTAAATTTACAAGAGATAAGGGGATTCCTGTGACTTTGGAAATTAGTTCTAGGGTTACTTCAATATTAAGTCCACGCCACACCAAATAAACCACCCCTCTATCTAGATTAACATTGTTTCAATCAACACAATTGTAAAATTCTACTACTAAATGTGGTACCCAGTATTGTTCATTTGTGGCATGCAACAAATAGTGATATCATCTAATTAAAATTTGTTCCCTAAAGAAACTACCATAAACTCCAAATATCTCATTAAAATTTTTCTCAGGGAACACTCCCCTCCTATCATTATGTAACCATGTCGGCGACAGCCTCGTGCTTGGCGCAAAAGGCCAAATGTGCCAGGGTCAGCAAAGTCACGGCAAAATAATAAAAATAATAGTAAAAATGCAAGAGTCGCCACCTAGTCTATTTTAAAACGAAGATGAGGAAAACCGCTTAAAAACATTCAAATCATGCGATAAAACCAATGGAAAAGGTCTACATTAACCAGAAATGGGCAAGGATCCCTGTTACACACGAGGAAGATATTAGGCACCCTCGTGCGTCCGAATAGCGGTCTTTTAATGGGTTTCTCATTTACTTGTATGGAATGTTGGCTTTTCAGCATTTTCTGTACGCCCGAGGGCGATATGCAATGCAATGCTATATATGAGTGGTGCCCTATGCTAAACATGGGTGCATGGGTTGTAGGGTGTGTCTTAATGCTCAGAAAGGTCACCCGTGCGGTGAGTCAAGGACCAGTGCAAGGATGTTGCACAGATATGATCAAAGATCTAACAACATCGAGTGACTTTCATCCTCATTGTACTATATACAAAACATGAACTATCATGCATAAAAATGGCTGAAAACAGAGTGGAGTCATCCTGATATGTCCAGGAAGACACCCAGAGAAAACAAGAGGCAAATCAAAACAGGAAACGTGCTAAACACCATACCAAAAGCTACTGTGTGCAACAGAAAACAGGCAGGTGCGCTTGTTTGGTGCGCCAGACTAGTGCACCACCTATGTGCTCTACTGATGTGTGCCACTAAAGTGTGCCAGAGTAAGTCACAGTTCAGACAGTAAACCAACCTAGTGCCATGCAATATAAATCCTATAAACTCGCAAACTCATCAGAAAATGCATCATGAGTATCTAACAAAACCTAGCATGAAAACAAAATATGGGTCTTATGCTCAAGGGCTATATGCCTCACACATGACCACACCACCCTTATACTAAATAAAATAATAGGTTTCAGCTATGCCATATAGATCTGGATCATGGACTATTGCATAAGAATCTCCTAAATAGGAGTTCATGGGGCAATCAACTCACTAGATTACAATAGTAGGCTGAACATGCAAGATGCAAAAGTCCTATAAACAGTGCTATCACAGGCTGAAATCAAGCATATAAAGACATGACATATCGAAAAATAAACACCAAAGACATCAGAGTCCAAAACATCTAGAACAACATGCAGATCATGATGCAAAGTTGGTCATTTGCTCTCTGACCAGGCTGGGACGCCAGGAAGGTGCGCTAGGATGGTCCTCCCCAGAAATTCTGAATCAGACAGCAGTCTGATTTCAGAACCTGGGCCAGATGCTAGAGATATGTTGAGATTAATCTTATCCAGATCAATTTTTTAGATACCAGAGAACTGAAATATGATCAAAAGCAAGCATAAAAGGTCCTCTTATTATTTCTCTTTAAATCAAGCATGTGCATGAGTTAAGGGGTTGTAACTACTGCTTAATAGTTTCTAAGGAGTATGCAATGATTTAATTAAATTAACAATCATGTAAAGATAATAAACATGCAAATAGTATGTTTACAGCTCAATTCGTAGCTAGTATTTGCATGGAATCAAGATTCAGTGTGTAAAACAGAAACCACATATTGCAGGAATTTCCATGACACAAAAGCATTATGAATACACATGTAGGAGCATCCAACTTATCATAAAAGACACAAAAAAAAGATTACTAATAGATCATACATCCAGTTAGTTGCATGCTTTATTCAATGTATTATCTAGTGTTTAAATAAAGTGATAAGTAAAGATCTTACCTTGCCTAGGATGTTTCCTCCTTGGATGGCTCAAGATAATACTTCTTTGTTGCTTTGGGTTAGATGGGAATGCTCTGAGATGCAAGAAAATTCTCTAGAAACGAGAGTAGGTTGCTGAGAGTAGGTGAGTGGCTTTACCAAGAGATGGTAGGTAGCTCAGCCAAGAGAGGGTAGGTAGCTCAGCTAAGAGAGATGAGTTGCCAAGAGAGCCAAAAGGCTTCTAATGGATGGCTTTTTATAGAATCTCAACAAGGTAACTCCAATGGGATGCAAACAGCCTCGAAAACGAACAGCCTTGCGTAGATTCGCAAGGAATATCTGTAGGCGAGGGTTACAAGCATAGAAGATGGAAAGCCAGTAGCCAACACCCTGAAAAGTGGCTATGTGCTAGCTTGGTGCGCCAAAAAGGTGCGCCATCTTAGTGCTCCAGCTTAGTGTGCCACTGTGGTGCTCCTGCTTGATGCTCCAATCTAGTGCTCCACATTGATGCTCTCCACTAGCTACCTGAATTGCTAATTGGGCCACGGGTTTGCTATATGCTTGTGGTCAGTTTATGCACTGATCTCTGGCTGGTTAAAGTGTCAAATAGGATTTGAAAGTGGTTGGGCTTACTGCATCCAAAGCAACATCTTCAGAGTGTTTATCTATGAGCCACCTCAAAATTGGGGTGTCTACACATTATCATCCATTTTTGCTAATTAACAATATTTTTTTTTTGAACGAAATTGGTTAAGAAAAAACAGAGATTAAGGGAAGATCTGCTTACTTCCCCCAAAATGGGGGGTGACGATCATTGATGGAAAGGTTTCTCCTTAGATTCGATGCCTAGGAGGCGTTTGATGGCGATATTGGGGCCTAGACGGCATCCTCAATACAAGAATGGGAAAATCAGAGAGGAATATAGGATATACTCTAGAATATTGAGTCATGCAATGCCAAAACTTGAAATGACCAAGATGAGGTGCTTAGACAGTAGCCGTTGTTGCTTGTGACGTCTGTGGGCATCCGATCGGCATGGTTGCTTGTCTTGGGTTGGCTTTCAGTCGTGACAGGGTGGAGGGAGGCACAGGGAAGAAGAAAAATATGGTCTTTAGGTTTAGAGCAGGGGATGACAGGTTTTTATGTTTTGAGTGTAAAAATTTTCACTTTCACCCGACACTTATTAAGAACAACTCTCTTATTCTTCTTCTTTATTTATTGATCCTTTTTTCTTTTTTTTTTTGGTTTTTGACTCAAGAGGTTGAAATAAGTCAAATTTATATACATAGACATAAAAGACTGAACTATGTACATATTTACAAAATATTTCCCTAACTTATCCAAGATATTGAGAGTCATGAAGAACCACACCCTCACCTTCCTTTTCAGTGGATTGTTCTAAAATTGGTTTTAAACATTGACTATTGACCTTAAAAATTTCACCATTCTTTGGATTCTCAATTTCTATAGCTCCATAAGGGTAGACTACTTTCACTACATAAGGTCCTGCCCATCTAGATTTTAATTTTCCTAGAAATAAATGGAGTTTATAGTTATATAGGAGGACCTTTTGACCTGTGAAGAATGGTTTTCTAAGAATCACTTTATCATGAAAAATCTTGGTCTTCTACTTATAAATCTTAACGCTATCAAATTGTAACACCCTACAGCCTAGGGCGCTATCACTCAACCTAGCTACACTTTTTTTTTTCAATTACAATTATGCTAATTATGAAACTAAGTCTATGTACACTCGTCAAAATAAAGCTAATAAACAATAGGAAATTAAAACTAACTAAACACTCTCCAGAATCCCTGTTGTGTGGCAGCGTGACTCCTCCTATATGTACTAGTATCCAATAGCTACTATCTTGTACCTGCCAAAACACACAACAAAGCACACATAAGTGACCACTCAAATGGTCACCGAGCACACACCCCACCTAACAACTCGGCACACCATGCCAAGGAAACAAGTGTAACGACGCCACGACACACACAAGCATAGGCATCTCATCTGAATGCCACAACACAAAACCAAGGCAATACATTATTGCCTGGCAAACAACAAAACCTCAGAAACATGCTTTTAAAACCTTTCTTTCTCTTTTCCTTTTAAATTCATATGCATGCTATTTTAAAACCTTTTATGCATTACCTTGAATAGCCACACTTGCCAAAACTAGTACACAACCACGAGAGAGTGCCACACCAACACCGAGCCTTTGCGGAGTTAAACAAGTCATTCATATTTCAAAAACTGGCACAATCCCACGTTTTTGAAAAACTACTATGCCACCTCTGGCGCACACAACTCAATGTCCCTCTCAGGCACAACCAACTCAACTCCACTCACGATGTAAACAAAACAATGCCACTCATGGGTGGAAACCACAAAAACACAACAAAACACTAGCAACAAGCAACTGTTGGGGACAGAGTCTCTGAAACCACTACACTACCATGGACCGCTGTAGTCAGCCCATCATAGCTCGTAGCGTCCAAGTCGTGTTGCCCAGCGCCAAGCAACTGACACTAGCCACAAGCAGTCTACCGAAGCCCGACCAATGGTGTCTACACTATCACAGACAACCACCCTAAGGAGGAGTCTGCTAGTCACGGTATCTCGCCTCTCTATAGGACCCTCACTATGCTAACCCTCCTTGGGAAAGTTGTCCTCTCACAATACCTCACCACAAGGTATGTCTTCTCACGGCATCCTCAAGTCTCAATATGGGCACTCGTACTAACCAGGGTGTCATGTTCAGCTACATAGAGGTTTCATACCCTCTGGCTTGCTATCACATGTCTCTGTGTATGGTCAGTATCACAGGTCTCGGTACCTAGAACAAGCGGAGTGTCATACCTTCGAGTCCAGCCAACCCTCGACCCATTGACCTTAGCCTTGGCCTCGTAAATGACGACCCAAGAGTCTTATACCTCCAGGATTTGATGAACACTTACCTCAGCCTCTTAGTCTCTAGCCTCACCTTAAGCAACGTACTCGACCACCCATGGATGTCGTCACACCCTCTGGTCTTGGCAACACGCATCGTTGGTCTCTCGACCCCAACAACAGAAAACTTTGGAAAACCTTTTAAAATCTTTACAAACTATGCAACTCTTTTTCTAAAACCTTTTAGGAATTTTTTTTGAAAACCTTTAAATATCTTTCCAAAAATCTCACAAAGCTCTGTGTCCAAAAGCGACATGGAAACCAAAATTGAAAACCACAAGTCAAAGCATAGCCTGAATAGCACCTCTGTCAGGCCCGAGCAACCACACCTTGGGAGCATCTGAGTTCCTAAGCACCTTGCTCTGCTCACATCAACAACCCAAGCAAAGCACCCAACAAAAGTTAAAACCACGGCCTTGCAGTCCCATTCAAATTACAAGATCGGCCACCAACAAAAACCATAATCAGAACTCTACACTCTGGTGCCAAAGTGTAAGACACCTACTGGTTCATGTCCCTTAGGAGCACAGCCAGATTGGCTCAAACATCCAGAATAGTGCCACTGAATACTCCATTCAGCGCATCATACACACAAACTGGTCCATCCTATAGACCAAGAGTTGATTATAAATCCTAATGTCAAATCTACACCATTAAAAGGGAAAGCTTAGAATTACTAAGTTTTATAGTTTATTATTCTATCCACACCTGTCGTGGACTCTTGCTAATTCATTTTAGGTCAATCCTAAATCCTTTCTAATGATTCTCCTAATCATTTATATTTATTATTAATCGACCAAACTAAGGGAAAGCCCCCAAAATGCATTGCCAAGTGTCGAACGCCGGAGAGGCAGCGTTCAACGTTGAATGTCGCAATCCTAGGCTTTCAACGATCCTAGCCCAAAATCTTTTATTAAAACATCCTGAGTCTAATCCTTTCTCTAATAATTAGCACCTAACTAATTAACATCATTAACAACTCTTATTAGTCAATAAAATATCCCAAACTAGCATGCAAAGCAGCTTGGGGTGTTGAACGTTGGCAACCCAGCATCCAATGTTAAACACCTAGAAGCTGGCGTTTAACAACTTGACCCTTGATTGTACAATAAATCCATTAAATCCTAGCATGCTTCTATTCCAATTTAATCAGGATATCAGAAAAGAATCCAAACACCTTTATTAACTATTGCATGCAATTCATAATCCAAAATTAAACCCGACTCAAGGGGAAAAACACTAAAATAACACTCCAGTGTGTTAGACACCCAAAACGGGATGTCCAACGTTGAACGCCCCAGTCTGGGTGTTCAACACACTGAATCAGGAGGTTCACCTAGAACCTCCCAATCAGGCAAGCAAAACTCCACCAAATGCTAAACCAATCACCACAGATGGATGGGGAACTACCACACACATTCATGCATTCAAACAACCCTCCAAAATAAAATTTTAAACATCTAAGAGGGTGTGTACCTTGCACCCACGAGGTGAGCCAAACTAACGATTTGAAGCTCCCTAAGCACTTCTCTCCTGGCCTCTAGCACCCTCTAGCCATACTGGAACCACACATGTAGTAGCCACAACCCCAGAATCAAAGGTGCAACCAAGGAGGAAAGGAGTAGAAGGAAGAAGAGGAGGAAAGAGTACTAAGGCCCATACATACCTCTCTCACCCTCTCCCAAGCTCCCATGCTCCCTTGGAACCACCAGAGAACACCCCATGCCACCTGAGAGTGGAGGAGAAGGGTTCTTCCCAAAGAAACCAAATATATATATAGGCAGCAACAACTCAGAGTGTTAGACGCCATCGACCAAGCGTCCAACGTTAAATGCTTGCATCTCAGCATTTAATACCCTGAGTTTCAAGTGTTGAATGTTCAGGATCTGGCATTCGATATTGGATGCCCCAACACAAGCGTTTAACACAAGAAGATGCCAGGCCACTCCAAAAACACGTGTAGAACGCTGTTAATCATACATCTAACATTAGACGCAGCACTTCTAGCATCCAACACGTCTAGAATACAAAATAAATATTTGGCCTAATTGTTGCCTATAAAACTGTGTCATTACACATGTCTCAGTTCTTAATTCTTCTAACTCATTCAGTTGCCATTTCCTCTTGACTCCAGCTATAGCTAAATCTTAGTTCAATTGCTTGATGGCCCATAATGCATGATGTTCTAATTCTACTGGCAAGTGGCAAGCTTTTTTAAATACAAGTCTATATGGAAACATCCCTAAATTGGCCCATAATGCATCATTTAATCTCTTAGACCAATTTTTCTATTTGACTTGACAATTTTCTCCAAACTTTACTTATTAGCTACCTCCACTTTGCCACTTGTTTGAGGATGATATGAAGTGGCAAGCTTTTGGGTGATAGAACATTTTTTCATCAAGGCTTCAAATGATCGATTACAAAAACATGTGCCCTTATCACTAATGATGGCTCATGACATACAGAACCTAAAAAATATATGTGATTTTAAAAATTCAATGACCACTTTATTGTCATTGGATTCACATGGTATAGCATCTATCCATTTGGACACATAATCAACTGCCACTAAAATGTATAAATAGCCATGAGAATTAGGAAATGGGCCCATAAAATCAATCCCCCATACATCAAAAATCTCTACTTCCAATATGGATTGTAATTCTTTCCCAATTGTGACACCTATTACAACTCTTACTGTGACCATGCCAAAATTGACCATTCCCCGGGCATGAGGGGGAGAGCACATGGGAATCCCGATACGGTTACGGTGAAAGTGGTGAATCTGAGGAAGGAAACTCCACTCGAAAACACCATGGAAAGAGAAAAGACAAAAAAACAAAGTCGCCACCTAATCTTTTAATCGAAAAGATGAGGAAAACCAAAAAAGAATAAAATGTGGTAATAACGAGGAAAATGTATGCAAAATATGAGAATCTGTGTCAATGGATGTGTCATTTTGAGTCACTGCATACCAGAGAAAGGGTATAGACTCCTGTTATACATGGGAAAGGTTTAAGGCACTCCCATACACCTGGAAGTTGGTCTTCCTTGGTTTTGCTCGCTCGCAAATTGGTTAATGTAGGCAAATGATGCCAAAATAATGTACGCTCTAAGGCAAGATGCATGACGCCATGCTGTGATGTAATGAAACATGCTATGGAAACAGAACAAAACTAGAAAATCAAATAGAAAGATAAACAAGTGCTTTGTAAACTATCTGAATCGCTAGCAATATACACTGCTCATTTTTGTTAGGATTCGGCGGTGCTAGAATCAGCTAGGAATATGCGCTCATAAGATCCATTGAGAAAATTCGCCTAGTGTTTTGCAGTTCATTGTAGTAAACTTCCTTGCCCAATTACGATCAATAAAATGATGGAAACCATCGACGAAAGGTCATATAAGCAAGAACAATATGCCAGGAAGACAATGGTGCAATCAAATCATGCAATGGATGCCCACCTAGCTCATTGGTGCTCCTACCGGACTGGATTCTCCGACCATGTCGATGGCCGACGAGCTTTGTTCGTGGCCATCGAGGTAAGCATGATGGAGGGGAGACCCTAGGGATGCAGCATGAGTGCAATGTCGATCAAGAAAAATGTGAAGAGTGACCCATCCTAAACCAGCTCAATGAGCTCGATGTCCAACTGTCATGGTAAAAGGCAGGCAGCAAGTGAATGCCGATGGACATTAGGCCCTCATCATGGTGGGTGGATGAGTGGATTTAGTGATGTGTGAGGTTTAGGTTCAATAGCTTAAGCCTCTCCCAAAGCCATAGGAGTGTCGCTGATGCAAGGATGCAATTGTTGGAATAAAAGAGTAATTTATGATGATTTTGATGATAACAAAAGTAATCTAACGAAATAGTTTGAGAATTATTGTGGTATCAAAAAGCACAGGTGAATCATCATAGTGGCGGAGATGAAGAAAGAATGGGAATTCTATGATAATCCTTGTAATAAAATGTAAAGTCTTGTTGTACTTATTATTGAATCAAAAAGGGTGTAAAAATGGCATACCGAAAAATAATAGTATACCGTATGAGAAAAAGTGGTTTGAGAACTTCTGTAATTGTAAGATGAAAATCGGTACTCTGAACTATTTCGGCATATCGAATCAATAAAAATTGGTGCATGACATGGCACAGCAAAATACAAAAGGCAGAGGGTAGAAGCTAAGATCAAAACAGCACACTGGAAACTTTCGGCATTCAGAATCAGAAGATTTCGGCATACCAAAGTTATTTCGACATATCGATTTGCTCGACCGTTGCAAATTTCGGTTGACCGAAGAATTTCGACGTACTGAATCTTCTGTCAGTTGGCAAAAGATTTTCTAGTCGTTAGACACACTTAGAGCTAAGCTTAACACTATAAATCTTGGTCTAATGACAACGTAGAAACATATAACAGGCATTCATAGCTATCATACTACTAGTGTTGCAAGTCTTGAGCTAAAATCCCATCCTTTGCATCCTCCCTAGCCATCTTAAGCTTCCTTTCTCATTGCATCAAGCGTGGCAAGTGTTGGGAGATCATAAGAGTATTGTTAGAGCTACTTTTGTAATCATGTTACATTGAGTTCTTCTCCGAGTGGAAGAAGAGATCACTGGTTGTGGCACAAGTAAGGTATTTGTTACTTGTAAATTTTTGATATTTAGTAAAAAGGGAAATCTCAAGTGGGGAACTTGAGGAGTGGACTAGGCTAGGGTTGGCTAAACCACTATAAATCATTGAGCACTTTCTATTATTGTTTACCTTCATTGTGTGATTGCTTCTTTCTTTGTTTTTGTTGCTTGAGAAAATTAAAATTGCACTAAAACTTAAAAATTCTCTATTCACTCCCTCTAGAGAAGCCTAAGTATCCTACAATTGGTATCAGAGCAGGTTATCTAGATATAGACTAATTGTCTACTAGATGGCTTCATCCTCATCCCGTAACAATGTAGAAGGTCAAAGCATAAATAGGCCTCCCTTTTTTGATGGAGTAAATTATAGCTATTGGAAGTGTAGAATGATAATCTATCTAAAATCTATTAATTTTGAATTATGGGATATAGTTGTAAATGGATTCACCTTGAATTCCAAATCTTATAGAGAATGAAGCAATGAAGAAAAAAACTTAGCTCAACTAGATGCAAAAGGACTAAATATTTTGTTTTGTGTGGTAAATCAAGAGCAATTCAATAGAATTTCAAATTGTAAATCCTCTCATGAAGCATGGCATGTCTAACAAGTCACCCATGAAGGAACCAATCAAGTAAAAGAAACTAAAATAAACATGTTAGTACACAAATATGAATTGTTCAAAATGAACCAAAATGAAACCATTGGAGAAATGTTCACTAGATTCAATGAAATAACCAACACCCTACAATCTCTTGGTAAGGAATTCTCTCAAAGTGAGCTTGTAAGGAATATCCTTAGGTCTCTTACTCCCGATTGGGAAAATTAAACCATCGCCATTGAAGAGGCTAAGAATATTTCTAACTACTCCCTTGAGGATCTAATTGGTAATCTCACATCTTATGATGTTCAAATGAAAGAAAAAGAAAATGAAAAATCAACTAACAAAAAATCAGTAGCCTTAAAAACCACCACTGATTCAGAAGAATCTGATAGTGAAGAAAATGAAGATATGGCTATGCTAACTAGAAAATATAAAAAGTTTATAAAAAGAGAAAAATTTCAAAAGAAAAGAAACACTATTGAAACACTCCTTTGCTTCAAATGTAATAAATCTAGACATATTAAAAAGGATTGTCCCTTACTTAAAACTAGAACATTTAAAAAGGATAAAAAGAATAAAAAGAAGGCTCTTCAAGCTACTTGGGATGAAAGTGACTCATCCTCAGATGAGGACTCTTCTTCAGATGGGGAAAGAGCAAACATGTGCTTCATGGCCCTAGAGGAAGCTTATGACTTATCCCAAGCTAATGAAGATTGTTCTATGGATGAACTAATTGAAGGATTCAATGAACTATACCAAAAATACAAGATCTTGAAATCCAAATACAAAGAATCAAATCTGACTATCACATCACTCACAAGTCAAAATGAATCATTAATAAATGAAGGAAAGATACTTCTTGATGAGAATCAAAAACTAGAAAATAAAGATATTGAACTAAATATGGAAATTGACCACATGAAATATAAAATTATGAAGCTTGAAAATGACATCACATCATTAAAAGATAAAAGCAATGATTTACTAACAACCATTACAAAATTCACCATGGGAAAGGAGAACTTAGATAAAATTCTCTCTTGCCAAAAACTATTCTTAAATAAACATGAAATTGGCTTTTCTATGTTTCAAGAAGTTCCATATGAAAATGGTTTTGTAAGAGCAATTTCAAATGAAAAGTATGTTTTTGTGGTGAAGAAAAGGAGGATCCCAAAAGGGAATTATTGGGTTCAAAAAACAAACAAACCTAGACACCAAAATCATCTCTTCCTTCTTGTAATGCAGGATGGAATCCAAATGGATGCTTGACAGTGGATGCTCAAGGCATATGACCGGAGAAATTGATCTACTATGCTCATATACCACCAAGGAAGATGGATCGGTAACATTTGGAGACAATGCAAAAGGAAAAATTGTCGTAATCAGCCATGTCGGTAATTCTGATAACCCTTCTATTGAAAATGTTTTGCTTATAGATGGATTAAAACACAATCTCCTAAGTATTAGTCAATTATGTAATAAAAGATATAGAGTTATCTTTGACAAAAAGGAATGTCTCATAATTGATTCTACTACTAGTAAAGTATTATTTGTCGGATTTAGGAAAAACAATGTATATAAAATAAATGTATCCTATGAATCTAATTTATGCCTTGCATCTATAGATGATGATAAATGGCTTTGGTATAGATAGCTTGGTTATGCTAGCATGAGTCAATTATCCAAAATTTCTAAAAATGAAAGTGTTGTTGGTCTACCAAAATTAGATTTTCAAAAAGACAAACTATGTGATGCTTGTCAATTTGGAAAACAATCTAAAACCTCATTTAAGGCAAAAGATTGTATTTCCACTACTAAACCACTTGAACTCATCCACATATATTTATTTGGCCCTAGTAGGACATTAAGTTTTGGTGGAAAAATATATGCAATTGTATTAGTAGATGATTTTTCGAGATTCACTTGGGTTTTAGTTTTAGCAAACAAAAATGATGCATTTTCTGAATTTCGAAAATTTTGCAAGAAAATACAAAATGAAAAAGGATTGGAAATAATTATAATTAAAAGTGATCATGGTGGGGAATTTGAAAATTAAATTTTTGAAATATTTTGTGAAGAAAATGGTTTTATACATGAATTTTCATTTCTTAGAGCTCCTTCATAAAATGGAGTAGTTGAGAGGAAAAATAGAACTTTACAAGAAAAGGCAAGAACGATGCTTTGTGAAAATAATTTACCAAAGCACTTTTAGGCTGAAGCCGTAAACACTGCTTGTTACATTTTAAATTGTATCTCTCTAACACCTATTTTAAACAAACTCCCTTTGAGTTGTGGTTTGAAAAAGTTCCAAGAATTTCTTATTTCAAGGTTTTTGATTGCAAATGTTTCATTCTTAATACTAAAGATAATTTGGATAAATTTGACTCTAAATCTGATGAAGGTATTCTTGTAGGATACTCTACAAGAAACAAGGCATATAGAATTTATAATAAAAGAACATTAACTATAGAAGAATCCATGTATGTAGATTTTGAAGAAAATCCAACTAAAATAATTAATGTAGAAGAAGAACCTGAATTTAATTATAATAACACAAATAACGATCAAACAAATCAAACTACTGAAGAATCTAAAGAAAATCGTAAATCATGGCAATATATGCCTAATCACCCTAAAGAACTCGTCATTGGTGAGGTCTCTAAGGGGATTATGACTAGATCTAAAATTGAAAATGAATGTGGCACTTATGCCTTTGTTTCATCTATAGAGCTCAAAAATGTAACTGAAGCTTGTGATGA
Organism: Posidonia australis; assembly: GCA_024699735.1. Lineage (NCBI taxonomy): Eukaryota > Viridiplantae > Streptophyta > Magnoliopsida > Alismatales > Posidoniaceae > Posidonia > Posidonia australis. The sequence goes on along the minus strand of JAMKQA010005867.1, from coordinate 5,208 downwards.
TGAATATTGGGTAAATGCAATGCATGAAGAACTAAATCAATTTTAAAGAAATAATGTATGGAATTTGGTTCCAAAATCAGAAAAACAACAAGTCATTGGAACAAAATGGATTTTTAGAAACAAACTAGATGAATTTGAGAATGTAATTAGAAATAAAGCTAGGCTAGTAGCTCAAGGTTATAATCAGGAGGAAGGCATCGATTTCGATGAAACCTATGCTCCTGTAGCTATATTAGAATCAATTGGAATGTTGTTAGCATATGCTAGTCATCTAGGGTTTAAACTCTTTCAAATAGATGTGAAAAGTGCTTTTCTAAATGAAATTATTAAAGAAGAAGTATATGTCAAACAACCCCCTAGTTTTAAAGATGAATTTTGTCCAAATCATGTTTACAAATTAAACAAAGCACTATATAGACTAAAGCAAGTACCTAGGACTTGGTATGAAAGATTAAGGAAATTCTTACTTGATCAAGATTTTTTGATTGATGCTATTGACTCTACCTTGTTCATAAAGAAGTTAGATGATGACATTTTAATTATCCAAGTATATGTTGATGATATCATTTTTGGATCGACAAATGAAAATCTATGCAAAGATTTTTCAATGATTATGCAAAAAAAAATGAAATGAGTATGATAGGAGAATTAACTTTCTTTCTAGGTTTAGAGATAAAACAAAATAAAGAGGGAATATTTATAAACCAAGAAAAATACACTAAGGAATTATTAAAGAAATTTGGACTGGATTATAGCAAAAAAGCTAAGACACCTATAAGCACCTCTACTAAGTTGGAAAAAGATGAGAATAGTCAAAAAGTAGATCAAAAACTATATAGAAGAATGATTAGATCTCTTTTGTACTTAACAGCTAGTCGACCAGACATAATGTTTAGTGTATGCCTGTGTGCAAGATTTCAAGCTTCACCTAAGGAATCACACCTAAAATCTGTTAAAAGAATCCTAAGATATTTACAAGGATCAATTGATTATAGATTATATTATCCCAGAAACTCTAGCTTAGAACTACTAGGATATAGTAATGCTGATTATGCTAGATGTAGAACAGATAAAAAAAGCACTAATGGCACTTGCCAATTTATAGGACACTCTTTAGTTTCATGGTTTAGTAAAAAACAAAATAGTGTTGCACTTTCAACAACGGAGGCTGAATACATTGCAACTGGTTATTATTGTGCCTAAATTTTATGGATGAAACAAACTCTAAAAGACTATGGTATAACATTATCTACAACTCCAATTTTTTGTGATAATATAAGTGCAATTAATTTATCCAAAAATCCAGTTCACCACTCTAGGACTAAACACATAGAAGTAAGATATCATTTATTAAGAGACCATGCTTTTAAAAATAATATTAAATTAGAATTATCCCAACTAAGGAACAAGTGGCAGACATTTTTACAAAACCTCTTGATGAACAACAATTTATTAAAATTAGAAGAGATTTAGGTATTAGTAAACTATCAGATATAATATAAATCATTGTGAAAATAATATTTTCGGTACACTGAAAATGTTTGGTATACCGAATCTCTCTGAATCAGTCTACCGATTTTTATCGGAATACTGAAATTTCTTTGTATCGGTCTACCTATTTTTATCGAAACACCGAATTTCTCTGAATCGGTTTACTGATTTTTATCAGAACACCGAAGTTCCTTGAGATTTGTTTAATGATCTTCCAATTATATCTCAGATGATTGAAAATCCCTGTTTTGGTACACTGAAAAATTTCGGTCTACTGATATTTCTGTCAGATTTTTTAGAAACCTGTTTTTCGGTTTACCGTTTTTCATCGGCCTATCGAATCCCCTGTGTCAAACACTTTAATTGTCCTATTTTGGCATACCAATTTTATTTCGGTATACCGATTTTCGTGCGTCAACCATTATAACCCTAGATTTTTACTTTTCACTTTCACCTCTCCCACATTCACCTCCTCCGGTGGCACTCCGAAACCACTCCCCAAAACCCTCTAGCCAACGATCGAGCCTTCCCCTCTACTTTCCTCCACTCAATCTCAAGTGCATATGGCTCCAAGGAAACAAATGGCCTCTCGTCCAAAGTGCAAGCAAGCCGAGATCCCAGATTCTCCGCCTCCCTCCGGTGATCACTCCTTTCGATTTGCAAATGAAAAGGCTCAACGGGCACACCAAGAAAGTTTTGCAAATAGAGAAGTCCTAACAGGGAGAAGAGTAATTTTTCCAGAACTTGGATCCATTGAGTCTCTTTTCTCTTTTCAAATGCTTGTTCCATTTTGTAGGATCCATAGGTATTAGATTTTATTACCCCCAACTAATCTCTGAGTTTTATGCCAATATGACTATTTCTCATGACCTTATACTGTCCTATTTAGTTGGCATCGATATATCCTTTGATGGTGTACTCATAGGCTAGTTACTCAAGATTCCTTCATCTGGGGTAGATGTCACCCTCTCTATCTATGAACTTAATTGGTCCTATTCGGATATTAACAAAGCTATTTCCCTAAACCCTAGGAGCACCTTTAAACTGACTAAAATCAACCAACTTACCAAGCAATCTAGGATCACTACATATATCATAGTAGCTAATATTGTCCAAAAGAAAGTACACTTTGATGGATTAAGTGAACTTACTTGTAAAGCTGTATATGCAATTACCAAGAAAATCCAAGTCAATTGGGCTAGAGTTATAGTTCATTGCATGACCCATGTTAAAACCAAGTTATTTTTTGGTTCGATCCTTACCTATCTCTTTGAGTACTATGATGTTCCTTTTGAAAATGAATCTTGGATGATTGTTAGAACTAAACCCTTAGGAACCTCAGCCATAGAAAAAATGAAACAAGCAATTGATAGGTCAAAGGCTGCAAGAAGTTCCTATCCCTCATCTTCTAATACTCCACAAGTTGAGAAGGACTCTGAAAATTCTGAAGAAGAAGAAAACTCGATTACCAAGAAGGTTGACATGCTACAACAACAAATCAACAAATTAAAAATTTGTCAACAACAGCAGCATGAGGAAAATCGAGCGCAAATGGAACTCATCCTGTCAAGACTTGAAGAAACAACTAAAATCTCTCACTCCAAGTTAGAGGCCTACCAGGAGCAACTTGAAGAGTACAATGTTGATATACAGGATTACATTCATAAAGACTCACCTCCTGAGTGATTGTGAGGACTTTCTTTGTTTTTGTTCGTTGTAGTTTTGTGATATGTATCAACATTGATACATAATCTATTTTGGACTTCTTAGTGACTAATCCTACTTGCTCGTGCTTTATTACATTTGATATTACCAAGGGCATCCCCTTATAATCTATGTTAGATTTTTGTTCTTGAGTACTTGTGTCAGGGGGAGTTGACTCCTTTAGAGTACGACAAAAAGGGGGACAATACTTAATAATAAAATCCGTGCTAAAACCATGTTAAAAGGCATATCATGATGAAAAGGCATATTATACAAGGCAATGAAAAGACATACTATTCATAATTACATAATTACATATTTCACATATGTATTAAGGCATATTATCTAGAAATAAATTTTTATGCAAACAGTTGGATTTTATCCATGCATATTGATAGGGGGAGCATTTAAATATGTTTTGTCATCATCAAAAAGGGGGAGATTGTTGGAATAAAAGAGTAATTTATGATGATTTTGATGATAATAAAAGTAATCTAACGAAATAGTTTGAGAATTATTGTTGTATCAATAAACACAGGTGAATCATCACAGTGGTAGAGATGAAGAAAGAATGGGAATTCTATGATAATCCTTGTAATAAAATATAAAGTCTTGTTGTACTTAATATTGATTCAAAAAAGGGTGAAAAAAGGGCATACCGAAAAATAACGGTATACCGTAAGAGAATAAGTGGTTTGAGAACTTCTATAATTGTAAGATGAAAATCGGTACTCCAAACTATTTTGACATACCGAATCATGAAAAATCAGTGCATTACACGGCACACCAAACTACAAAAGGCAGAGGATAGAAGTAGAGATCAAAACGTACACCGGAAACTTTCGACATTCAGAATTAGAAGATTTCGGCATATCGAAGTTATTTCGGCATACCGATTTGCTCGACCGTCACAGATTTCAGTCGAACGAAGAATTTTGACGTATCGAATCTTCTGTCATTTGGCAAAAGATTTTCTAGTCGTTAGACACTATAACACCCATAAAAATTCATTTTTGTAATTATTTACATTTTATGAATTTTATTCCTAGACGGGTGTTACTGTTCTAAGGCCCGTTGTGTGGTTTTGTGTTTTTGGGCTTGGGCATCGTGGGCCGACTTCTGTTTGCGTGTCCCTATGCGTGGATTGGCACGGTGCATTATGGCACTGTGGGTGTGGGGACCTAGTGTGGGACCGTGTGGGGCCCAGGTAAGGGCTCCGCGTGGGGCCTGCGCTCGTGGGCCGATGGTTGAGGCTTGCAGTTGGCCTCGTGGTTGTGGTGGGTGGTTGGGTGCATGTTGTGGGTGGGGAGGCTGGTTGTTGAGGGAGTGTTGGTGTGCGTGTGGCTGACTGGTTGCATGCACACGCCCACCTACTCCTTCTACATAGCTTTATAAGCTGGAGGCCTCTGCCATGCACAACCCAAGCCTCCTTCTCTTTCCCCGCGCACTCTCTCCGTCCTGAGCACGCCTTCTTTCTCTTCTTCTCCCACTAATTCTCTCTCCCACCACTCACTTCCTCCCTCCCACGTCTCTCTCTTTTCTATCTTCGTCTCTCGCTCCCTCCCCCTGTTTTCTCCTCCCCTGCGACCTCCTCTCTGTTTGGTGTGCTCGAGGGCCGACGATAATGTGCGGTGGCTGGTGGTGGTGCATGGAGCTTGCGTGGAGTGCTCTAGTGGTCATGGTTGCGCTGGAGTTCGTCGAATTTGCCGGGATCGGTTGGAGATCGCTAGAGGCGTTTTCAGGTACACATCTCCACCTCATGTAATAGAGAGCATGGAATTAGTAGAAAATGCTAGGATTGCATGGAATCTATGTAAATTTACTTTCCTAGAATTTATTGTGATTTATTGTGTATTTATGGCGAATTTATTGGCATTTATGATGGTTGGTGCGTTTTGGGTCGTTTTGACCCTTTTGCCTTTCCGATTTTATATCTTGATGCATGGTGAATGAATTTTAGTTTTGTTTGTTGGGATTTGGAGTAGACTCGAGGGTCTACATCTTATGTTTTAT
>JAMKQA010005866.1:0-22326 GCA_024699735.1 Posidonia australis | reverse complement strand
ATATTTACAAAAAGGTCATTGTCAACCCCGAGGACATGATTATCCATATACTATGTTTGGAAATTGCAAACGTTGAGTGGTTTGCTAAGTTTAATGATTGGTTGGAGTACAGTATGGAGAAAGACTCTGCTTTTTGTTTGTTTTGTTATATTTGTCCAAAAGTAGGTGTTGATCTAGCTTTTGTTATAAAGGGATTTAATACTTGGAATAACAAGCAAAGGTTATGTAATCCTGTTGGAAAGCACAACAGTTTACATAATTCTTCTAGGTTGAAATGTAAGACTCTAATAAATGACGAACAAAGTATTTCTACTTCCATGTCTAAGAAATCAGAAAGAGATAAAAAAGAATACAATGTTTGTTTGGGTACTTTAATTAATTGCATATACGTTTTCTCTTACATCAAAAATTTCCTTTTTGTAATCATGATGAATTTGAAAAGTCCTCAAATCAAAGAAACTTTCTTGAATTGTTGAAGTAATTTACTACATATAATGAAGAAATTAGAATGACTTTGTTGAAGAATGCTCCAAGGAGTAACAAACTAACCTCATTAGAAATTCATAAGGATATTGTGTCTGCATTAGCAAGTGAAACATTTGAATAGATTGTTAAAGATTTTGGTGATGATTTTTTTTACTATTCTATTAAAAGAATAAATAGTGGTAGTATTCCGGTATGTAAACAGAAATGGCTACATCATTGAGTGTTTTCTTAGCTTTGTGCATGTTAGTGACACACGTGCTTTGTCACTTAAAAAAACCATTTGTGATTTGTTGTGTGCATTTAAACTTAGTATTACTAATTTATGCGGTCAAGGTTATAATGATGCTAGCAACATGTGAGGAGAGTTTAATGGCTTAAAGACTTTGATTCTAAAAGAAAATCTTTGTGCTTTTTACATTCATTGTTTTGCTCATCAGCATCAGTTGATACTTGTAACAGTTGCAGAAAATCATGTTGAAATTATTTCATTCTTTGATATAATTTCCATAATAATGAATAGTGTTGGAGGTTCATGTAAGCATCGTGATAGTCTTAGGACTAAAGAAATTGAAAGAGTAACTAAAGAACTTGAATCTAGGAAAGTTAAAAATGACATAAGTAAAAATCAAGAACTTAGAGTCAAAAGAGCAGGTGAAACATATTGAGGTTCACATTATGTTGTTTTAGTGAATTTAACTCATATGTTTTCATCAGTTGTAAATGTTCTTCAAATTTTTAAAATTGATAGTGAAGATCCAAAGATAAAGGAACGAGCAATACCTATCTGAACCTTATGCAGACATTTGACTTTGTGTTTATGTTGCACTTGATGAAAACAATTTTAGAAATTACATGTGATTTGTCATATGTATTACAGAGAAAAGATCAAAATATCGTAAATGTTATTAATTTATTGAGAGTTTTTTGAAGGCAGTTAAATTCCTTGAGAAATGATTACAATGAATGAAAGTCTTTGTTTTTAAAAGTATATTCATTTTGTGAAAAGCATAATATAGAAGTTAAAAACATAGATATAATTTTTCAAAAATCAGGGAAATCACGACGAGACCAGGAAGACAAGATAAATCTTCATTTTCGATTTGATATTTTCAACACTGTGATTGATTTATTAATCAATGACTCAATAATTGTTTTAGTGAGACAAATATAAAACTACTTCTATGTGTTGCATGTCTTGATCTAAGTGACAATTTTGCCTCTTTTGATAAAGAGAAGTTAATTAAACTTGTAAAACTTTATCCTTCTGATAGACTTGAGATTCAACTTGATACATATATAATAGATGTCCGTAGTAATCCTAAATTTGCCAATGTGAAAGGCATTTCTGAATTTACTTAAAAAGTTGTGGAATTGAAGATGGATCGTGTTTATTTTTTATATATCGACTTTTGAAGTTAGCATTATTACTTTCCGTTGCTAATGCTTCTGTGAAAAGAGTATTCCTTACAATGAGTATCATAAAAACTCGCTTGCGTAACAAAATAGGAGATAGTTTCATGAATGATTATCTAATTGCTTACATTGAGTAAGATATAGTTGATGAAATCAACAATAAAATCATTATAGAGCGATTTCCAAATATGCAATCTCGTCGTAGAATTTTGTAATGTAAATATTATTTTTATTTTATTTATAATTTTAATATAATGTATAACTTTTTATTTAATAATTGTTTTTATCATTAGACTTTTATATGACTCAACCTTTAAGAGTTCCAAGCTCCACCACTATTGGTGGCAAGCTAATCTATAGTAACGAAACTAGAGTTGTAAAATGAAAATAGTGGCTTCATAACGACAACGTGGCAGTGAACGACAATCGTTTCCTCTTTTTTTTTCAAAATTTGTTGGTATGGGATGGTAATCCAATTTGTAGCGTTTAAATATTAAATATGTAAGGTTGCAAGCTGTACATTTCTAGACAAGTGGACAACTCTCAAAGAAAACAACATGTAGGAGTGTGAACGGAGTAGATACGAAGCGAATCTGTCAATATTCAAATTCGAATTCGAAAATTTTCATCTACATCCGAATTCGTATCCGAATGAATGTTAAATTTAATGTCCGTAATCTGAATTTATCGAATGCATTCGAATTCGAATATTATCCGAATTCAACCAAAAAACCTAAATACGAATATATCCGTATCCAAAATATAAATATTATAAATTTGTAAATAATAAACCTAAAACCATCACTTGTCGATTAAAGGGAAGCATGTAATACTAGATAAAAATATAATGATAGCATAATACAAACACAATCCAATCTTTTACTAAAATTAACAGCATATACTTAAAGAATGGTATAATCCATATTAAACAGTTGGCATGAAAGCATTCATAGGATTTGTAAAGCAAGAACAATATGATCTTCAAATAATACATGTGATTTTGCTACATATAAATGTGAAAGAAATTAATCAACTTTCAACTCAAGTTATTGCATGGTACTAGCAACATCTCCATTTTCAAGCAACACTTCTTCAACTTCATGCATGCTTCAAAAAACTTCAATTAAGTTACTGCTGGATTTTTCCAAATAGCTCGACAATTCGTGAGCTGGAGGATAATGACCACTGTATTTTCAGATCATGTATTTCAAGTTTATCTTGGTGTAATCAATAATGCTGACATGCTTTGGACTTAATATTACAGAAAACTTAGAATGACATACAAATTAGTCTGGACAGTAGCACCACTTGACAAGTTGATGGCCTGATAGGAGGCACCAAATGTAGATGTAAGATAGAGCTAAATTGAAACAGTCCATTAATCCACTACAAGTAAATTTGCTAGAAACATACATCATGTTATTCACGTGTAGCAAACAAATAAAACAAGCAGATCTTTCAAAACCAAGAAAGGGTAATCAAAAAAATATGGAACAATACAAAATGAAATTAAATAGGTTTCCTAATAATTTTCAGATCATGTATTTCAAGTTTATCTTGGTGTATTCAATAATGCTGTCGTGCTTTGGACTTAATATTACAGAAAACTTAGAATGACATACAAATTAGTCCTTGGATTTCCAAGGATAAGTACAACATTGTGAAAGAAAACCAATTAGACAAACTCCAATATTAAAAAAGATTTTGAAGTTCTAACTACCATACAAAGCCACGTGATGCTAACTAATTTTCTAGTATGTTTCAGATCAAAGAGAAAAGTGAAGTGAATAGGTTTATCATGTTTCTTAACATATATATTATCCATTTTTCACCACAAAAACTGACAAACATGCAAATATACGTTGGCATTAGTTGGGTTCCTTGTCTTTAAGTAAGCCACTAACTGCGTATTTATAGAATAATAACAGGCCAAGATCTTTCCAATAAACTTTTAAGTAAGAGAACAATCAAGGTCAGTTAACTCTTAAACAAAGACTGAATGTACTTCATCTTTACCTGTAGCAAGCACGTTCTTCCATTAATTAAAAGGCAAGTACTAGCATCTTGGATTATTTGAAGTCCAAGTTAATTATCCTCTGTTGTGCACAGTATCCATTGGGAAGTTCGCACTAAAGGACTTCAGAGGTGCCACTGGTGCAGGCTTCATTTGAGCTGCAAACTACCAAATGTAATTACATAATTTCTGAAAACTCATATGTGATGTCCAAATACTAGAAATTTCAAAGCACACCATACAATCTTTCAGTTTGAAGCCCATAATGAGGCTGCTGTATCTTCTACCAGGTGCATCCCTTCCTCTACCGTAGGAAGGCAATGGATCAATAATTGGCCAATCATCCATGTACTGAAAACCAGCTCAAGAAATAAGAATAATATACCAACAAATCTAGAAGTGTACATGTAAACACACGAAAGTGTACATGTATACCACTCCATTCCAAAAAAAAAGTTCTACATTTGACCATTCTTCATGTGTGACACTGCAGATATTTGGTATTTATTTGAGTGGCTTTATAATGTTTTGAAATTCAATATTGGTAATATTTTACATTTTTTAATTCATACTAATGCAAAGAAGTAATATTCATGACCCATAATTCTTTTTTCCATGATCTATGCTATTGTTTGGTAAACAATGTGTAAGTTTTTTAATTATAGATATAGACTACAATTATTGGCATGTATATTCTGTAGGAATATTGTTCCTGAAAAAACTTAAAATTTGTGAGGTGAATTGGTTTATCTATACATCCCTACATGCCCTTTCTTTAAAGGTATTTAGGACTTCTTTTGCTAAGTCTGTTTCTGTCAATCAGATACAATTGTACCAGCAGATGTTGGTTTACAAGATGAGAATGAGGAGGATAACAATGGACATGGATTTTTTGGAGAGTCTACTCTAGAACCCTCAGTCAATCAGGACAGCTTGATGGGTTCAACCAATAACATACTTGCACATATATGAATACGATAAATTTACTGTAAGATAATTTTTTTCCTCTTGCGATAAACCTGGCACCTGTTTTGTGAACCGTTTTCTTGCTTGTAGATGGTACATTAACCCTATTTATTCAGTCATTCCCTGTGTTCTTGAAAATTGAAATGGAATAAAACTGCCACGTACTTATAGCTTATCATTGTCCTAGATTGGTATATTTTGCTTGCCCACTTCTTTGGTTATTCCACTTCATGATCATCCTGGGATGACTGTATTAAGCAAGATTCTTTATGAATTTATGCATGCGAAAGCTTATGATTGGATGGAACCTACTTCTGTACTACAGAATGCAAGACAAAAACAATAACCTGGTATGCTTGAAAGCATCATTGCTCCAACATGATGCACTACTTTTGATGGCTGAATCCTGCTCAAGTCTTATTAAGATAATAAATTGCTATTTTTTGAAGTCTGAGACATGAAATACATATAATTATACATTTGATGCTTATTGTTGCTAGGCTAGGATATTCATAGTAACTAGATTGCATTCTTTTTGTGGCTCCAAAGAAATCCCTTGGATAGTCATTTTTTTAAGCACTATAATTTAATGATTATCCTGTGTATATCTACTTCTATTTGTGATCATTCTTGTAAATCCAGATGAACATTTTGACAAAATGATCACTGACTTGATACTCACCATACAAATGACATTATATATTGAGAAGACCTAGCCACCTAGGTGCGTTCTGAAGACATAAATTATTCCATATTTGACAAGGCAGATGTACTAGGAGCCAAATTGCATGATTCTTATGTTTTGATCGAAAGACTTACTGAGCTACTAGCCGTGATTACAGTAGTGGTTGTTGTCCAGAGAGCGACGCCGCTGTCGTCCGGTGGTCCTTTTGTCGACGAGGAGGACTAGAGGAGCCACTGTCAGTCTGTCACCTGTGGACTGCAGGCTGCCGAGGATGGCCAGGAAGCGGACGCCGGAGGAGTGGAGGAGGAGGGTTTAGGAGGAGGCGGGTTTAGGAGGAGGCAGAGGAGGACGACTCGTCCTGTGGGGCCGTGGGCTGCGGGCTGCCGAGGAGGGCAAGGAGGCTGAGGCCTTAAGCCGGAGGAGTGGAGGAGTGGTCTTGTCGCCTGTGGGGTGCGGGGAGGGCCAGGAGGCGAAGGCAAGGAGGAGCAGGAGGCGAAGGCCGGAGGAGTCGTCCTGTGGCCTGTGGGGTGCGGGGACGGGTGGTGAATGGGGGCGTGTTAGAATATTAGGTTTAAGGTTTTAGTCGTTAAGATTTTATATATATGTTTTAAGTTTTTATTTATTAATTGTTAAATACTTTATATCATAAGTTTTACATATAAATATATTAATTAATTTTAAAAAATAAATATATTAGATTTTCAAATTCAAATATTTTCAAATGGAATGGATCTTTTTTTTTTCAAATCTTTTTTTCCAATTCGACTTTAATTCATTGAATATTTTTTCGAAGATTCAAGATTTTAAATACAAATTTGAAACAAATTTTCGAATATTTTTAGATTTCTGATACTCATAGCATAACAGCATGGAACAGTTTTTGTAACTTTGAGATCTACTTTTGTACGTATGTATCATTTCATGACTTCACCGTTTTTGCAGTTTGAGATGTTTTTATTTTTTTGCAACTTTTAATAGTCACGTTTGCCCATGAAAATAGGTTTTGCAAATAAAAGTGTGCATCTATGGTTTCTGAAGTCATTGCTCGGCATTGGTTATATCCATGATTGTAAGAATTGGTATTTTGAAGATTAAGCGGTAAATTGAAATTTGGTTAGTCCTTTTACTCAACTTTTGTCTTTAGCTAACAAATAAGATTACGATTTAATCTTTCTTTTTCCTTTAACACTAGTTCCTCATCTTATGGTTCTAATTTTTAATGAATTCTAGTTTTTGAAAGATGAAGATAACTCAGCCATCATCCTCCTCCTAAGTCCTAATCCAGCACAAAAGGCCCGCCTTATCCATCCACTCCTTCACTACGATCACCTGCTCTCTCTCTCTCTTGCTTCTGCTTCTGCTTCTGCTTCTTCTTCTTCTTCTTCTTCTTCTTCCTCAAACGAAGGCCATGGTGCAGGGACTGCTCTCCCCTTCTCCCTGCGCCGCCCTCTTCACCTCTTCTTCGTCTTCCAGAAAGGTTAAGGTATGCCTTAGCCAGTCCTCCTTCCACGGGGTCCGGCTGCAGCCCCTCCCCGCCCAGAGGCTGGTGAGCGGCAGGAATCTGCCCTGGGAAGTGACCATCACGATGATGGCGAAGAGGGAGGAGGAGATGAAGGAGATAAGGACCAAGACCACGGAGGAGATCAATGAGGAGGTGGTCGATCTCAAGGGAGAGCTGCTCATGCTCCGCCTCCAGAAGTCCGCCAGGAACGAGTTCAAGTCCAGCGAGTTCCGGTGCATGCGCAAAAGGGTACTTTTTCTTCAACTAAGAACGCATGAGTTTTTGGGATTTTGTGTTTTTTGTTGATTTCTTTCAGGCGGTCTTGTTTGTAAATTCGTTGTTTTTTTTCAGTGCACCTGCGTGATTTTTTGCTGTAGTCCGCTATCTGTAGGATATGTTAAGAATTGAGACAATGAATATGCAATGTAATTGGGAAGAAATGTGTGATCTGAAGGAAGTGTTTGTTGCAATGTGATGCAAAATGATGTCGGAGAGAATGGGAACGAAATGGTCTATTCTTTGGCCGTATAAACTGGAATGGAGTTTGAAATTAGTGTGTGGTTCCTCTTGTTTTATAATTGATATTTCCAAAGATCATGTTTGTTCTTCATTTACTTTACTGATAGCGTGGGAGTAAGCTCAAGTGGTCAGTCTGTTATGTATAGGGTTGCTCGTCTCACCCACAATTCATTAATGGTCTAAGTATCGGAATATGGAACTTTTAGTTTACAGGAGTCCGTAATTGGACAAGTATAAAAACAGTAATTTGCAGGTTTTTGTGCATTAATCTTGTACTTTCTTCTGTTGTTTTTAAGAGAATTCACATTCTGTTGATGTTGACCAAAGACAAGTAATGCATTAGGATTCAGTGCTCTTGTAGAGTATGCTATGTAAATGTTGCATCAGGCTTCAATACTAGGCCATGCCATGGCGTTACAATTCAATACCCTTGTAGACCATGGACAAGAAAGACCGATTGATCTTGAACAACAATGATATGGTGTCAGGGTTGTTTTTTGTTTGCTCTGATGGAGCTGTGTTTCCGCTAGAATGTGAGGATTTATACTTCGATAAAGTTATGATTATTCATAACTGGTGGGATAATGTTAAGTTCATAACTTTAAAAATAGAGTTTAAATTATAGGTCAATCTTATCTCATACAACTAGCAGATAAAGATCCTGGACAAGTAGGTATTTTGACTTGATTGTTCTAAGTTCTAACCATGGATGTGTTTTAGTCTCTCTCTGGTTACACACATTTCTCAGGCTTTCTGTTAATGCACACAAGTTGATAATTGAGAAAGGAAATCAGGAAATTTTATTCAGCCTAGGAGCAACACAATCGACACTGCCTGCAGTCATAGGAGAAGTGCCGATGAAAGTCATGGCTATAGTCCACAACAACCTGTCACTTCTCAGTACAGGACTGTCGTCCAGTCTTATGCCCTTCTCCCTATGCATTTCTCTTGATATTTTCCACCCTTTACATTTGTGAAAGAAGTGAGAGAGGTAAAACCAATTTGCTATTCGTAAATTAACAGATAACCATATCCGGTCCTTATGACTTGGAGTAAGATTAAAATTATGTCCTTATCTTTCTTTGTCATATTACTTACCATAGATCGTTATCTTCTTGATTCTGGATGGAATCCAAGTTTCCTATCATTATCTTCTAGAAACGGTCATCTTGTTTTCACCTTTTCACCATTCAATTAGATACCCGTAGGAGTTGTCATGGGCCATTGGTTGTAGGATCAACCTTCACTCATCTACTATATAAATTGTGTTTAACTTTTACCATATAATTGGTTACGCAAATATTGCTCTTGCCTATCTCGATTCTGAGTTGGCATTGACAAAACCCAACATCATTCCTATATTTCAAAAGAAGAGTAGGCAAACAGACTGACTTGGAATTGATATGCACTTCCTTGACACTGCTTTAAAGCAGGAAATTTTATATTAGAAGACAGTGGTTTGATTTGAGTTATTGCCTATGAGAAATCGTTTTTCGTCCTAACACTGCTCTGTTTCACTATCTGTAGATTGCTCGCATGCTGACAGTAAAAAGAGAGAGGGAGATTGAAGAGGGTATCAACAAAAGGTTGTCAAGAAAGCTGGATCGGAAATGGAAGAAAAGCATTGTGGTGAGACCACCTCCATCCTTGAGGAAGAAGCAAGAGGAGGAGAAGAAGAAAGAACTGGAGGCTCAAAGCTCTTCTTGAAATCAGAATCCTTGCTCAGCTTCTTCATCAAATCTTTTTGATATTTCTCTCAGAGAAATTAAATGCCACTATATCTGTTTCGTCCAAGGGATTAATACGTCATGAAATCTGCAGCCATGTTTAGTTTGTTCATCAAATCTTTTTTCCCTTCTCCTTTTCTTCATTTTATTTTGTTCTTCGAGTTTATTCCCCAACCTCTCACTATGAATTCTGAAAAACTCTTTCATATAAACTTGAGTTCGGTGGTGTCCAGTGACAGATAAAGTAACAAGTGTGTCCGATCTAGAATACTTTCTAAGATTTTCTAAATGCTCATTTTTGTTAATTAATAATGAAAAGTGAAAACAATTTATAACGTTGTTGATAAATAACACATATATGGAGTTTATAGGTTTTATTTGATCAAAAAAGTTGTGAATTGGCAAGTGTTTAACACATAATTATGGAGTTTTTTTTAAGTACCTTAACTTCACTGGTTTTTTATGTGAATGGTGCTGTGGCTGTCCCTTGCAAATTTCTTCCATAACACCCAAATTCGAAATCAGCAGAACTCATTTTTCTGGAAATAAAGCACTTAACCAAGTGATTGCGGACACTTTAATGCTAATCCTTTTGCAAATAATAAATCTTGACCTTCTCGACCAAAAATCTTAATCATGCTCTCGTGTGTCATGCATGCTCCTTTACCAATTTGCTCCCTCATCCATAAGTCACTGTGGTTGGTTTTGGGTTTGGTTCCTTGACTCCCCTTTTTGGTTTGTGAAAATGGAGAGAGACAAGATGCCCCGATCGAGCTTGATCTTTGTTGGGGTCGCTGTGGTCCTGGTGGGAATCTGCACCTTCTCTTTTCAGAAGATGCTCGCCACCTACGCCTTCGGCTTTTTGGCTACCGCCGGCGTCGTACTGCCTGACTGGGAATTCTTCGATAGGAACTTCTCCGACTGGCTCACATCCCCGCCGGCCTCGGGGAGATACGAAAGGTCAGATTATTTGCTTCTTTTTTTTGTTTTGGGGTGTTCTACTGTTTCGGTTCATTCTTTTTCTGGTTGCTATCTCTGTCTATCTGGGTTTTTTTTGGGGGTCTATCTGGGTTGAAATTAAGATTTCAGCTTATTTCAAAAGTTGATTGTTATAAAGTCTTCCTTCCCCTTTCTTAAAAAAAAGGGACTTCCTTGCTTAAAAAGTTGATTGTTCTGAAAAAGTTGATTGTTTTAGTAGAATGTTCATGGGGTCCTCCCCTCCAACACTATCTTCATGAAAAACAGAAGGCTTTGTATTCTGGTTCTCGTGACATCTTGTGTTCTGATCTGGGTAATTCAACGATTACACTCCCATAGAGCTTGAATTGGTTTTCAGAACTGGTAGGAACTAAAACAACCATACCACTACATTAACGAACGGTTTTTAAGTACAAAACCTTCGATGGTTTCATTTTTCCTTTTCCTAAAAAATTCACCCACTTGTGCTATAGTTACCTTCCACTCTTCTCGGTTAACAAAACAAATTTTAGCTGATCACATCAAGACATACTGACCTTACGCTTCAGAAGTAGAGTTTCAAGTATTCTCTTCTAGCAAATTTTTACTAGTCTTCCATTCAAACCAAATTTAGAAACAAATATCTGAACATGTATGGAGCCTCCTTACAAATGATCTCAGCCTCATTCATCTCCTGGTCTCTCAACTTCAATGTTGTTCATATTCTGAAGGAATAAGGGGTGTAGATTAGGTTAGAAGGCATTCTTCACTTTCTTTGGAATGTCGATATTTTTCACCATATGATCTCTGATTTTGCTGAGTTACTGAAAGTGGATCTCTCTATGGATTCCGTAAAATCTTTGGGGTATTCTAGGATTCGAATTATAGTCCATTCAGGGAAAGACATCTTTGACTATCGTTTCTTTACTTTTGGTAACTTGGTATACCCTATTCGATTCAGACGTAGCTGGGACATCTGTCCTTCTAGTTCCTCTCTTCCCAACCCCACCACAAGTTCTCTCCCTGCTTGGACTTCCAAGACCATACCATCCTCATCTGGTTCTAGTGGTCTCCATCCTACTCGCAAGCATTTCAAGCATAATAGGGGATGGCGAGATGGTAAGAGTAACAAATCTTCTAGGGGTGGTAAGAATGTTTGGACCAGACCCATCAGTCCCACCATTCCTCCCTCCGTAAACTATGTGGACATCTTGCCAACTCCTTTTCCTGATTCTGGCGCTGAACATGACTTTGGTACTATTACCCGGGCCAGACCTATTGTGGCAGAAGCATCAAAATTTGTGGAAGTTAAAATCAAAGTAAGAAAATTATCTCTAACTAAATTTAAAAAGGTGTTTACTGTCTACGACTGCCTGGAGAAGGACGACATGGCTGGGTCTTCAAAAATTGTCTCTGAGACCCATCCCTCCACTCCTCTACATGCCCCAGGTACAAGTGATTCTTCCTCTGTAAATTCTATTCCTTTGAATGTAGATTTAAATCCTGATCAGTGTGCCTCAGCTCATACTGGTTGTGATAGTTCTAATTCTGGTGAGATTGCTAATCATTTGTTGCATGATGCACTCACTTGGGAGTCATATGAGTAATTCATTAGTTTTTACGAGAAATTGGGCATAGTACTGTCTAACTCTATAGAGGCCAAGAAATTCCTTGATTCAGTTAAATATGATCAAGGTCTACCTAGTATCAATTTAAAGGATAATGCCACTTTGGTTGAGAACCTAGCTTCTCTTTCTCCCTCTCCCCAATATTTATGATCATTTTAACTTGGAACATTAGAGGATTGGGTTCCAGAGGGAAAAAAAGAGCCATTAACAATTTAATTAGAACCAATAAATGGAGCATTTTAATAATTAGTGAAACTAAATTAGAAAATTTTTCTCCCACTATTTTCAAAACCCTAGGAGCTGGACTTTTAAATCAGTGGTCTTTCATTCCATCAATAGGTGCCTTAGGGGGAATTCTAATTGGCTGGGATGATAGAGATATAACATTGGTGAATACAATATCTGCTTCATATAGTCTATCCCTAAACTTTAGAAATCATTCAGATGGGTTCGATTGGTGGCTCACAGGTGTCTATGGTCCTTGTGATCACAGATTTAAAGCTGACTTTATAGAAGAACTACATTCCCTTAGCAAAAGGGTGAATACCAAGTGGGTCATTAGAGGAGATTTTAATTTGAATAGATATTCCCAGGAACATTCTAATAGATGTTCTACAACATCAGATATGAAACTTTTCAATGCCTTTATAGAGAGTAACTTTCTAGTGGATTTATCCCCAGGTAATTTTAAATACACCTGGTCTAACATGCAATCCCAACCCACTATGGTCAGGCTTGATAGATTCCTCTTATCACTAGATCGGGCAGGTAGATTTCCCAACTCTTATTGTCTTGGCAATACTAAGGTGACTTCTGATCACATTCCTATCACTCTTAACACCATACCCATAGATTGGGGCTCTGTTCCTTTTAAATTCTACAAATTCTGGTTTCTTATTGAGGGATTTATACCCTTCATAGAAAATTGCTGGCAAAAATCCCATAATATTTGTCTCTCCACCTCTCCTGTAGTGAAATTTGCATTCATACTGAAATTTAAAAAAAATCAGATAAGAGGTTGGATTAGACTTGTTAGGGAGGCAAGATATAACAGACTACTATCTATTGAGTCTCAAATTGCCCTCATTGATACTTTAGCAGAATCCTCCCAGATTCAAGACAATCTTGTGATTTTAAAGAGAGATCTCTTGAGTGAACACTACAATTTGCTGCAAGAACAGGAAGTTTACTGGAAGCAAAAATCCAGAATTCAATGGCTTAAAGAAGAAGATTTAAACACATCCTTCTTTCATAACATGGTTAAGTGTAGGAGGAGAAAAAATGCCATCCACTCCCTGAAGATTAGGGACAACCTTACCTATTCTCCCACTATAATATCTAAAGAAGTGGAAGAACACTTTTCAAGACTATTCAACAATCCTAAAGGATATATCCCAACTCTGGACTGGGACATATTAATTCCTACAAAAATACTGAGACCTTGGAAGAAGTCTTCTCTCTAAAAGAAATTTACAAAAATGTTAAGCTACTGCCTGGAGATAAGGCCCGTGGCCTTGATGGATTTTCTCTGTGTTTTTTCCATCAGTTATGGAATTCGTTAAAATCAGATGTACTTGAGGTATTCAACAGTCTACATACTTCCACAGATACTGATTTTCTAGAACCTATCAATCAAATCTTTATCTCCCTTATTCCTAAATTGGACGGTGCACAATGTATTAGAGACTTCAGACCTATCAGTCTAGTTAATAGCCTGTACAAAATCATCACTAAGACTCTAGCTTCAAGATTTTCTCCTGTTATTGATAAAGTTATAGATAATTCTCAATGTACCTTTATCCCGGGAAGATATATAGGAGATTGTTTCTTGGTGGCCCAAGAAACACTACACTATATGAAGGTGGCGGCTATTTCTGGATATGTGCTAAAATTAGACTTTGAGAAAGCATTTGATAATGTTAATTGGGACTTTTTATTGGATTCCCTATCAGGTCTGGGTTGTGGCTCCAAATGGACAAATTGGATCAGGATGTGCATATCCCATGTTAGATTTTCTGTTTTAATTAATGGTTCTCCCAAAGGATTTTTTAAAGCTTCCAATGGATTAAGACAAGGAGACCCATTATTACCCCTACTCTTTATCGTCGTTACTAACATCCTTAATAGGATGTTATCGCTTGCTGTGGAAAGTAATTTGATTTCAGGCATTCAGATGCCTAATGGTGGACCACACATAGTTAATGTACAATACGCAGATGACACTATATTATTTCTATCAACTACTGAGGAAAATATAGTTAACATTAAGAGGATTCTATGTTGCTTTCAAACTTGTTCTGAATTAAAAATAAATTTTCAGAAATCTTCTCTCACTGGTATTGGGGTTCCTGATGACTCCACCATTAGATCTTCCCATATTCTTGGTTGTTCTACATCTCATCTTCCTATCAACTATCTGGGTTTACCCCTACATTTCAGGAGGGCAAATACTGCAAATTGGTCACCAGTTATCGAAAAACTATTAAAAAAACTCTTTCTTTGGAAGGCCAAGCAATTATCTTTAGGTGGTAAACTTACTCTAGTAAATTCTGTCCTCTCAGCCATTCCTACTTATTACCTATCTGTTCTTCACCTGCCAGCTAAAGTGGAGAAAGCAATTGACAAAATAAGGTGTAAATTCCTTTGGAAATCCTATTCTTCTTCTTCCTCTACTTACCATTTGGTTAAATGGGCAACACTGTGCAAAGCAAAAGTGCATAATGGATGGGGAATTATAAACATTAAAAGTTTTAACATAGCTTTGAAAGCTAAGCTGCTATGGCAACTATTTTCTAACTCTCACTCTCTTAAGTGGAAAGAAATTTTAAAAGCTAGATATTTTTCTAGATCATGGTCAGGAGCACTTCTAAATACATCAACTGGAAGAGCTTCTCCAATCTGGTAGGAAATAAAGGGCTGTTTCAATTTATTCAATAATTTCACCACTTTTCAAATAAATAATGGTAAAACACTATTTTCTGGGAAAATAGATGGTGGTGTGGGGAAAAATTGAAGAATATTCTCCCAGATATTTTTAAGCTGGCTAAATTTAAAAAGACCTCAATTGTAAAAACAATTGAAACTTACAGAGCAGACTTTGCTAATTTATTTACTAGTCCTACATCACATGACAATATAGTCTATATACAAAATCAGGTCGACATACTGACAGATATTCTAAACAATATCATCCTTCATTCTGAAGAAGACACTTTAGAGTTGACTCCCTCTAAAAACTGCTATACTGTCAATTCCGCCTGTAATGTTATAAACGATGGTGAACTTAGATTTCAATTTCACGATCATATCTGGCTCAGTTGAGTCCCTTTAACGGTTAAACTATTTTCATGGTTGGTTTTACTCAATAAGGTTTTGACTAAAGTCAAACTACGCAAAAGGGGTTGGAATGACTCTGAAATATGTATCTTTTGTACAGATTATGAGAAAACAACTAATCATTTATTCCTCACATGTCCCTTCGCTACAATTATATGGAAGGCTTTTATTCTGGATCTTCTATACCCTACTATAAGTTCTATTACTGACTTATTTTCATTCATTATTCCCCTGATATTTGAATTCTCCTTTAAAGGCAGACTCATGGCCACCATTAGGGCAGCAACTCAATAGACTTGTAGGATGTTAGCTTTCATCGGAAGTACTTCTACGCATAAGTTGAACTTTCACGGACTTGTTACTACATTGAATAGGTTGACTTTTCGTATCCAGCGTGCAGAATCACATTTCTGTGGGTTTCCAAAATTATATTTATGTTGTCTTATCTTCTTTTCTCTATTGTACTGCTAACGTCTTCCTTCTCTCACAGATTTCAGTTTCATCCACTGAAGCTAGCACTATTCATCGTGACTTACAGCTTTGCACTTTACAAGTGGTGCGTTTTCATTTCCAGCTAATGTTGTATTCCTTGTGTTACTTCGCATTACGAAATGCATGTGGAACTTTTGACGGGCAGAAAGCAAGAAATCACTTACAAAGTGTTTAGTTCAATCCCACTGGGTTTTCTACTTGCTTTGCCAATTGTGTTTGTTACAGTGGAAAATTGGATGATATAGAGATTAGAGCAAAATGAGTTTGGTTCATAAGAAATTAGTTCATAAAGAAATTGAAGCGAATGATTTTTGGAAATTGTAGTAATATTATTATTATATTTTTTTCTTCTCCAGATCTTTTAGGTGACGTTTGGAAATATCTTTCTACATCAATTTATTACATTAAACATTTATTGTCTAATAAGCGTTTTCAAATGAGTTTCGAGCTTTTTAAAAAAAATTGTATATAATTTTTTAGTTCATTTTAAGTTATTGAAGTAATTTTTTTTAAAAACTAATAGATGTTAGGTTTTTGAACAGTTATAATATTAACGACAACTTTTGCAATGATATCTTTAGAAGTTGATTTTAATTACAACATGAACTAAGACACGACGATGGTGATGGTAGTGGTCGACGAGGATGGTAGCGACGGTAGATGTAGCGAACAATAATGGCAATGGTTGTCAACGATGACGGACGACAATGATTCAACGACGAGTGGATGGTAGTTAACAACAATGATGAGGGCGATATAGTCATTTAATTAACTCATAAGTGTTTATTAGACATACAAATCAAACAAGTTTTTCTTTATCTCCATAAAAATTACAAAAAATATAATTTAATAAAAAATCAAATTTTCTTAATAAACTGCATAAGAAAAAACGTTTTCAAACACGACTATACTCTTTTTCATCACGTGGGAGTTCAAATAAAACATCTATACTCAACCACAAAGTTATTGACTTTAAAAAAAACTACAAATTTTATTTTATTCATCACGTGGGGTTCCCATTTTCTCATATTCTATGTTGTTGAAACTTCTTTTTTAGTTGGTTTTGTCATCGTTTATGCTGTTAAATAACAGATTATACCCTTATAGACATGGTTATTATATACGACCGGAGAAGTACATTACCACCCATTTATGCTTCTAACAGGAATCTTATTAAAAATGAGAACATATGGGTTAATTCAGAACAATATGAAACTTTTACTTCACATTCATTTTATATTTTATTCATGATTGGTGATAACCATACTGATAATTTTTGCTTCAACCTCTTCCATCAACTTTATTTAAAAAGAGAATAATTTATTTCATGTACCATATGGGTTTTATAATTGGTTTCAAACTTTCCCTGCCCTTTTTCGTCAACTTTATTGGTTCCATTTACAACACATGACGAAATGATGCTACACTATTTTAGTATTTTACTACTATTCTCTCATGATTCTCTATTTACATCTAGAATAAATCTTGAAATAAATTCAGAATAAAAATTAATATTCAATTTGATTATGTAAAAATCAAAATAAACCTAAGATATTAATTCCTATTCTAATTTATTTATTTCGAAATTGTTATTGTGTAAGAGGAATGAAATCGTCAACTTATTCTAATATATACATATGTTGACGAAATGTTTTTTTTTGGGTATAGAAATAATACATATATGATACAATCTATACATGTTTCAAATTAGACATATGTTGTGATAATCAAATTAATTAGTATTAACTATGTATTTTTAACGTATTCCAACACTAATTTCTATGCTTATTCCACTTTTCATCAAATCATAATTTCTCCATATATCTATATATATGTGTATGTAGAGATGGAAAATGGACCGGGCTGGGCCGACCCGACCCACGAAATACATAGCCCGCCCGGGCCTCCACTTGCAAGCCATGGGCCCGGCACGGGCCATGGCCCGTATGTGGGCCGGGTCAGTCCATTGGGCCCAAAAATGAATTTTAAAAATTATTTTTTTTTAATAAAAAATATTTGAAATACATCATTTTTTTACATAAAAAAATACGAAAGATATTTACATCATTTTTTTTACATTTTTTATTTTAAAATTTTACATCAATAATTATTCATTGGTGGAGTCTGTTCTGCATGTTGAAGTTGATGCTGCATCATCGTCTTCTTCTGATTCAGAATTCAAGCTCAATCCCTAAAGACGGTTAACCGCATCGTACCAATCTTTTAAGCAGACGGAGGCTTCTACAGACTTCTCTGATAATTACATCTTTTATTCATTTGTTTTAAATCTGTGTTGTCATCTTTATTATGTTTGGGTATACATTTTTGTAAATGTCTAGATATATGACCTACACCCCCTCCCCCTAGAACATGTGTATGTGGTATTACAATAATTACAGTAACACCTATTTTGATCTACAGGGTCTAATGTAACATGCTCCCAAACCCAAGAACTTTGTTTCCTAGGTTTTTTAGTGGCTGTGGACTGTGTAGTATGTGTTGGGGTAGACTGAGGCTGATCTGACTCCATACTAGGGATATAGTCATGGCTACCAACATTACCAATATTTTCCATTTTAATATAAAAAATAAATATAAAATAATAAAACCCTTAACCCACAAAAACCAAAACCCAAAAATGGAGGGATTAGAAGTAAAGAATTTGGAGGGATTAGAAGTAGAGAAATTTTGATGTCGCTGGCTCAGCTAATGTCGCATGGAGACTGGAGAGTAGAAAACAGGGCGGAATCTAAAGCCAAACAGCGAAATCTTCACTTGAAAATCCTCATTTGAAAGTTGGGAGAAAGTTTTAGACTTGTATTGGAGAAAAGAAGAGAAGATTGAGTTGTGAAGAAAAATGAATGGAGTAGGGAGGTATTTATAGGATAAATGGAGAGATTTTTAAGTTTAAAAAAAGAAAGAAAGGGAAATGGTCGTTGGCAACGGCTGTATAGCCATTGATATGCAAACGGCTATATTATTTAGCCATTGCTAAATAGCCGTTACAGCTAGGTGCGCCTGTATGATGCGCCTGCTAGGTGCGCCATCAAGGTGCGTCCTTTATATATATATATTTTTTAAATTTTTTACATGCGGGCCGGCCGGCCCAAACTGTTTTCAAGGGCTAAATTGGGCCTAATAAAAAAACCTTCGTGGGCCTGGACCTTGGGCCTGGCACAGCCCACGGCCCACTACGAGCCTGGCCTGGCCCAACCCACAGAATATTTTTTGGGCCCGGGCTAGGCCGAGGGGCCCAGGGCCGGCCCGACCCAATTTCCACCTCTATATGTATGTATGTATGTATGTATGTAGAGAGAGAGGAATGGCTTTTGATGTATTTTTCCTTATTTTGTTAAAATGAGGTAATAATAAGTTATTATTATTGGATCAAGATCTTATGACTAATAATAAAATCACTCTATGAGTGGTTTTTGATTTTCTTAGTTTTCTTTCTCTTTTTATTTGCTTCGAGAATTTTAGCAACTTCCAATAGTTAATGTCCCTTAAGTTACGAAGTTTTTATATTTGGTGTGAGAGAGAATTGGTGAGAGAAAGTCATATTTTAAAAAAAGGTGAGAGAGAATCTATAGATTGGAAACGAGTGAGCGAGAGGGAAGGGTGAGTGAGTGAGAGAGAGAGAGTGAGTGAAGATTTCATTTTTTTTTTTTTTTACATTCAATTATTGTTTATGAACTTTTTTTATGGCAATTGAATCAAATTATTATCTATTCTATTATGGAAACCATTCATAATAATCTAGTCCTTAAATTTTGAGATTTGAAATCAATATTTTCCTATTTAAATTTTTAGTAATAACATTTATGTATGAAAAAATGGGCGATTGTAGGACTAGTTTGTGTTATTATTCAGATTTAAGCATTTTTAGTAATACTAATTGTAAATAGTAGTAGCATTACTATTTCATGTTAATTGTCTTATTTTATAATTTTGTATAGGAAAAGCAATGGAACAAAGATATGAAGAATTTTAATGTTACTATATTTTTATTATTAGCATAAATTTAGTTTTTGTTCATTTTTGTTACTGTTCCATGGAAATTAGTTGTAATATATAATGTCCAATTTCAACAATTTAGTATTATTAAAAATAGTAATCATGAAACATATTATTGATTTAGTATTAGTTGTAATATATTATTGTTTTTTCTCTCTCACACCATGATTTTTAGTTTTCCCTCTCTTTTTATTTGCTTAAGGGGTTTTGGCAACTTCATGTAGTTATTATTTCTTAAATTATGAGATTGTTATATTTGGTGAGAGAGAGAATAAGTGAGAGAGTTATATTTTATAAAGAGAGGGAGAGAGAGAGAGAGAGAGAAAGGGAGACAAAGGGGGAGTGTTGTGTGTGAGAGACAAAGAAAGTGAGAGGGAGAAAGATTTTGTACTTTTTTTTAAAATTTACCTTCAATTATTGTTTATGGATTTTCTTTATGGCAACTGAATCATATTATTATCCCTTCTATTATGGAAATCATCTATAATATTCTGTTCCTTAAATTTTGGGATTTGAAATCAATAATTTCTTATTTTGATTTTAATAATAGCATTTATTTTTGAAAAAATAGACTTTTGTTATTGCTCAGATTTAAACATTTTTTGTAATACTAATCGTAAACAATAACAGTATTATTATTTCATGTTAATTGTCTTTTTTATAATTTTGTATAGGAAAAATAATTGGAGCAAACTTCCAATAAATTTACTATTCCATAGAAATTAGTTGTAATATATGATTTCCAAGTACCTTAATTTTATTAATTTAGTATTACTAAAAATAACAATCATGAAACATATTACGACTTTAGTATTACTGTTTTGTTTCACAAATAGTTTTATAACTAAAATTATATTTAGTTTCATTGTTTATCATGGTTTGGAGGAGTGAGCGATGTTGACCAAATTCGAGACGAAAAGCAATAGAGTGAAGGGGATAAACTTCCACAGCAAGAGGCCATGGATCGTGGTGAGTTTGCACAATGGGGTGATGTAGCTTTGGGACTACTGGATGGGGATGTTGGTTGATAGGTTCGAGAAGCATGATGAACTGGTGGATGCAGCGCATTTCCACAACTCCTAGCCTCTGTTTGCTTTCAAAGGTCTGGATTATTCTCGCGTTGATGTCTTCTAGAAGTCTGCATAGTGGGGGGGTCGGTTGGACGATTGGACAAAGGGTCGGTGGGGGAGAATGAAAAACGGAGGCGGTGGTGGCCCCTTTTGGGTAGGGGAAGGAAAAAACATGCTGTAGGTAGCGTGCGTGACCCTTTGTTCTTCTTTCTCGTTCTTTTTTCTTCTTTTACGTTGATGGAGATACAACAGCTGCTGCCGAAGAGAGTTGACGACGGTTGCGTTGGTGGGGTGTGACAACAATGGAGGAGAAGAGGCAACAATGGTGACAGAAAAGAGGCGACAGTGGTGATAGATAGAGGTGGGCCTAGTCTGGGTTCAAAAAAAAATTCCGTGGGTCAAGTCCGTTGTGGGTCGTGGGCTGTGCCAGGTCCAAGGTCTAGGTCCGCAAAGACCCGTTTATTAGGTCCAATTTGGTCTGTGAAAATAGACAAGGTCGAGGCAGCCTGTCTGTAAAAATTTTAAAAAAAATAAAATAAGACGCACATATCTGACGCACCAGACTGGTGCATCATTCTGCAACGACTATAAAGCCGTTGGCAATGGCCAACGGCTAAATAATGTAGTCATTTTCAACGACTATTTAGCCGTTGCATTATTGCTTCTTCTTTTTTTTAAAATCTTAACAACTATGACTCCATTTATCCTATAAATATTTCTCTACTCCATTCATTTTTCTTCACAACTCAATCTTCTCTTCTCTTCTCAACTACAAGTCTACAACTTTCTCCCAACTTTCAAGTGAAGATTTCGATGTTTGGCTTTGGATTCTGCCCCTTCTTCTACTCTTCAGTCTCCACGTGACACCAGCTGAGCCAGCAACATCGAAATTTCTTTACTTCTAATCCCTCCAAATTCTTTACTTCTAATCCCACATTTTTGGGTTTTGGTTTTTATGGGTTAAGGGTTGTATTATTTTATATTCATTTTTTATATTAAAATGAAAAATATTGGTAATGTTGGTAGCCATGACTATATCCCTAATATGGAGTCAGATCAGCCTCAGTCTATCCCAACACATACTACAGAGTCCACAGCCACTAAAAAAACCTAGGAAACAAAGTTCTTGGGTTTGGGAGCATGTTACATTAGACCCTGTAGATCAAACTAGGTGTTACTGTAATTATTGTAACACCACATACACATGTCCTAGGGGAGGAGTTGTAGGTCATATATCTAGATATTTACAAAAATGTATACCTAAACATAATAAAGATAACACAGATTTAAAACAATCGAAATTACAAGTAGGATCTAGTGGTATAATTAATTGGAAATATAATACATAAGAAGTTAAGAAATGAATAACTAAATTTATAGTACAAGACGAACAACCATTTTCTTTTTCTGAAAATAAAAATTTTGAATAATGTATGCAAAATTATTTAAATCCACAGTTTAAAAGTTTTTTCTAGAAATACAACAAGAAATATAATTTATAAAACATTTAAAAAAGAT
>JAMKQA010005865.1:0-12576 GCA_024699735.1 Posidonia australis | reverse complement strand
GGGCCGGGCGGGCCTGGGCCGGCCCGACCCGTTTTCCATGTCTACTCACGCGTGCTTTTGATTTTCAGGTGCAGCCAGGTTCTAGTGCTGGAATTGGAGCTTCTAGCCGCACATCGAGATCCTGTAAGTGAGCCTTAGTTACAGTCCTATTCTTCTGCAATTTTGTGTAATTAGACT
Source organism: Posidonia australis (assembly GCA_024699735.1). Classification (NCBI taxonomy): domain Eukaryota; kingdom Viridiplantae; phylum Streptophyta; class Magnoliopsida; order Alismatales; family Posidoniaceae; genus Posidonia; species Posidonia australis. The sequence continues at coordinate 12,399 of JAMKQA010005865.1, read as the reverse complement.
TGTGATACTGTGTTTTGGTAACGTGCCTGGGATCGGGACATTACAATCAGGAACATCAGTCTTTTGGTCCTCTAAAACCGCAAAACACTCAAACCTCTCCCTTAGCAAAAGCTTACGACCCCAAAGGTATCACTCGTCCTTGGTAGGTTGGCCAGGAGCGTCAGCCATAGGCATCACTTATCCCTAGTAGGTTGGCCAGGAGCGTCGGTCTCTTGGTACCCCTAAACCATAAAACACTCGGATCTCACAACTCCCGAGTTATCACTTGTTCCAAAAGTCGATCAAGAGTTTAGGTACATTGGTTTCCCAAAATCTTTTCAATACCTCCAAAATTTTTCCAAAACTATGCAATTTCTTTTCAAAACCCTTTTGGAAAACTATTTCGAAAACATTTCAAAAGCCAACTCAAAAGCATCACCAAACATTGTGTCAAATACAACATTGCAAAACTGCAACGAAAATTACAAACTCTAAGCTACTTTTAAATCCTAAGAGAAATCCCTTTTCCAAAACATCCATATGTTTCTCAAAACTCTTCGAAAACCATTTAAAAGCATATTTCCAAAACAAAATCAGAGAAGACTAAAAGCATCCTTCTAGTATAATGACCACCCAGAAAGGACCACACAAAGTCCAAAGCAATAGACTCAAAGTCTCATTCAACTTTCAAAACCATAGTTAGATCTAATTAATCTCTATCCAAACTCCAATTCATATCAGAGACAAAAAACAAAAATGGTGAATGTCGTGATAGCAAGTAAGCTTTCTAAATTTTAAAGACAAGTATTACAAAACAACTGTCTATACCTACATTGGCCAGTGTAAAAATAAATGTGAGATACAAATCCATGTCACACGATAAATAAAGAATAAAAAATTAATGATCCAAAATTTATGGACCACAACCAACCATATTTTCTAAAATAAGAATAAAAAAAATTCAAAGGATAAATTAACAAGATATAAAACTAAATTTAACTCAATCTTTGGACAACTCCTAAATCCAACTATAGAAATCCAACTAAATATTCAAAGGATAAATTAACAAGATATAAAACTAAATATTAATGGGATAAAACTCAATCTTTGGACAACTCCTAAATCTAAATCTATTTAAATCTTACCCACGAAGAACTTGCTTAAAAAACTTTTCATAGCCCATTACCTCCAAACGTATCAAGAGTTCGATAAATCTAAATAAATAGTTATAAACATATAAACAAAAAATAAAGATCTACTTCATTTAAATAGCAGCATTTATCAAATAAAAAATTAACAACGATGCAACAACCTCGAAAAAGAAAAGACAAATTTAGAATACTGTAAAAAACACATTTTTTTTAAAATAGACCATGGGTTGTTACCTCCTATTGATTTCTATCAAAACTCCAATTCATATCAAATGTTGCAAACGAAATAGGTGTAGAAAGAGACAATTGAGAAAGGACCAAAAACTCTAAATAAATAGAAATATATACGATACAAGAGACCAAGAAAATTAAGCAGTGACGATGTGATGAAATTAAATTCAAAGTGTGATCGAAGATAACAAAAAACCTAAATGGTGAACGTCGTGGCAGCAAGCAAGCTTTCTAGATTTTAAAAACGAGTACAATACAACTATCTAATTCAAAATACAACATGGGAGATCATCCTTTAAACTACCACCAATAACAAATCTATTGGTCAGTGCAAAAATATTTCGTTTAAAGAGCATTAACATTTATCAAATAAAAAAATAACAACAATGCTTCTACCTCGAAAAAGAAAAGACAAATTGAGAATATCGTAAAAAACAGTTTCTTTAAAACTAAAAATAGACCATGCCACAGTTACTTCCAATTGATTTCTATCAAAACTCCAATTCAAATCCAAAGCTTGTAAACGAACGAGGCGCAGAAAGAGACCAGAAAACCTAAATAAATAGTTATAAATATATTAAAAAAAATAAAACCAATTTTTTTAAAATAACATTAGCATTTATCGAATAAAAAATTAACAACGATACATCTATCCAGAAAAAGAAAAGACAAATTCACAATACTATAAAAAACATGTACTTTAAAACTAAAAATAAACCATGCCGTACTAGTTACATCCAATTAATATCTATCCAAACTCCAATACATATCAGTGACAAAAAACGAAATTGTTTAATGTCGTGGTAGCAAGTAAGCTTTCTAGATTTTAAAGACGAGTATTACACAACTGTCTATACCTACATTGGCCAGTGCAAAATAAATGTGAGAAACAAATCCACGTAACATGATAAATTAAGAATAAAAAATTAATGATCCAAAATTTAAGACCACAACCAACCATATTTTCTAAAATAAGAATAAAAAAAATTCAGAGGATAAATTAACAAGATATAAAACTAAATACAACTCCTAAATCCAACTCTATAGAAATCCAACTAAATATTCAAAGGATAAATTAACAAGATATAAAACTAAATATTAATGAGATAAAACTCAATCTTTGGACAACTCCTATAGAAATCTAAATCTTTTCAAATCTTACCCACGAAGAACTTGCTTAAAAAGATTTTCATCGCCTATTACCTCCAAATGTATCAAGAGTTCGATAAATTTAAATAAATAGTTATAAATATATAAACAAAAAATAAAGATCTATTTCGTTTAAATAGCAGCATTTATCAAATAGAAAATTAGCAACGATGCATCAACCTCGAATAAGAAAAGAAAAATTGAGAATACTGTAAAAACATGTTCTTTAAAACTAAAAATAGACCATGCTGCAATTCTTACCTCCTATTGATTTCTATCAAAACTCCATTTCATATCAAAGGTTGGAAACGAAATAGGCACAGAAAGAGACAATTGAGAAAGGACCAAAAAATCTAAATAAATAGAAATATATACGATGCAAGAAACCAAGAAAATAAAGTAGTGAGGATGTGATGAAATTAAATTCAAAGTGTAATTGTAAGAAACAAAAAACCTAAATGATGAACGTCGTGGCAGCAAGTAAGCTTTCTAGATTTTAAAAACGAGTATAACACAACAACTGTTGTTACCTCATTTCAATCAAAACTTCAATTCATATCAAAGGTTGGAAATGAAAGAGGCGTAGAAAGAGACAGGACCAAAAAACCAAAATAAATAGTTACAAATATATAAACGAAAAATAAAACCAATTTTTTTTAAATAACATTAGCAGTTATCAAATAAAAAATTAACGACGATGCATCTACCTTGAAAAAGAAAAAACAAATTGACAATACTATAAAAAACATGTACTTTAAAACTAGAAATAAACCATACCGCACTAGTTATGTCAAATTGATCTCTATCCAAACTCCAATTCATATCAAAGGTTGGAAACAAAAAAGACACAATAACAAAATATGAGCTCACATTGTTAAGCAACAACTAATATTTCATCCGATCTCCTAACGTATCAAGAGACCAGTAAATCTACATAAATAGTTATAAACACCAAATAAAGATCTTTTTTTTTTAATAGCATTAGCATTTATCAAATAAAAAAACAAGTACTTTAAAACTAAAAATAAACCATGACGCACTCTCAATCTTTGGACAGAAATCTAAATCTTTACAAATCTTACCCACGAAGAACTTACTTAAAAAGCTTTTCATCGCCCATTCGAAAGAGTAATTTATGTAAGATCCTATCTTCAATCATTCTCTTCTAATTTCAAGAAAGATCCTAGTAGTAAACAAATGAGACATGTAAAACTTTCAAAGCAAATTCTGACGATGTGAAAGTGTGATACAAAGACAACCATAGAAAGAGATTTACATATACTAAATATTCATCCTTTAAACCTCCACCAATCACAAATCTATACCTACATTGGCCTGCGCAAAAATAAATACGAGATACAAATCAATGTCACACGATAAATTAAGAATAAAAAGTTTATGAACCAAAATTTACGATCCAAAACCAACCTTATTTTCAATAAAAGAAAAAAAAATCACAAGATAAATTAACAACGTATAAAATTAAAACTCGATCATTGGAAAACTCATAAATCCAACCCTATAGAATGACCCGAGACGAAGAACTTGCTTAAATAGCTTTTCATTACCTAATCAAAAAGTAATTTATGTAAGATCCATTCTTTTCTAATTCCAAAGACTTGTGCTAAACAAATTTTGAAGATTTAGTTTTTCCTCCGGTCTCCAAACGTATCTCGAGACCAATAAATCTAAATAAATAGTTATAAATATATAAACAAAAAATAAAAATCTATTTCGTCTAAATAGCATTAGCATTCAGCAACGATGCATCAACCTCGAAAAAGAAAAGACAAATTGAGAATACTGTAAAAAAATGTTCCTCAATACTAAAAATAGACCATGCCGTAGTTGTCACCTCCTATTGATTTCTACCAGAACTCCAATTCATATCAAAGATTAGAAACGAAATAGACGCAGATAGAGACAATTGAGAAAGGGCCAAAAAATCAAAATAAATAGAAATACATACAATGCAAGAGACCATGAAAATTTAGTGACGATGTGATAGCATTACCATTTATCAAATAAAATATTAACAACGATGCATCTACCACGAAAAAGAAAAGACAAATTGACAATACTAGTTACGTCCAATCGATCTCTATCCAAACTCCAATTCATATCAGAGACAAAAAACAAAAATGGTGAATGTCGTGGTAGCAAGTAAGCTTTCTAGATTTTAAAGACGAGTATTACACAACAACTGTCTATACCTACATTGGCCAGTGTAAAAATAAATGAGAGATACAAATCCATGTCACACGATATAATAAGAATAAAAAATTAATAATCTAAAATTTATGGACCACAACCAACCATATTTTCTAAAATAAGAATAAAAAAAATTCAGAAATGACTCAATCTTTGGACAACTCCTAAATAATCTATAGAAATCCAACTAAATATTCATAGGATAAATTAACAAGATATAAAACTAGATATTAATGGGATAAAACTCAATCTTTGGATAACTCCTAAATCCATCTCTATAGAAATCTAAATCTTTTCAAATCTTACCCACGAAGATCTTGCTTAAAAAAATCTTCATCGCCCATTACCTCCAAACGTATCAAGAGTTCGATAAATCTAAATAAATAGTTATAAATATATAAAAAAAAATAAAGATCAATTTCGTTTAAATAGCAGGATTTATCAAATAGAAAATTAGCAACGATGCATCTATTTTTAGTTATAAAAAACTTGTGTTTTTTACAGTATTCTCAATTTGTTTTTTCTTTTTCAAGGTTGTTGCATCGTTGCTATTTTTTTATTTGATAAATGCTAATGCTATTTAAACGAAATAGATCTTTATTTTTTGTTTATATATTTGTAACCATTTATTTAGATTTATCGAACTCTTGATACGTTTGGAGATCCATACTTCTTTTCCTAAAATCTTCAAAAATTAATATTCAAAATTTGCTTTCAAAGTTTTTGCGTGTTCCATTTGTTTACTACTAGGATCTTCAAAATTTGCTTCTAAATTACTCTTTGATTGGGTAATGGGCGATGAAAAGCTTTTTAAGCAAGTTCTTTGTAGGTAAGATTTGTAAAGATCTAGATTTCTATAGAATTGGATTTAGGAGTTGTCCAAAGATTGAGTTTTATCCCATTAATATTTAATTTTATATCTTGTTAATTTATCCTTTGAATATTTAGTTTTATATCTTGTTAATTTATCCTCTGAAATTTTTTTATTCTTATTTTGGAAAATGTGGTCCTAAATTTTGGATCATTAATTTTTTATTATAAATTTATCGTGTGACATGGATTTGTATCTCACATTTAGTTTTGCACTGGCCAAAGTAGGTATAGACAGTTGTTGTGTAATACTCGTCTTTAAAATCTAGAAAACGAACTTGCTATCATAACATTCACCATTTTGATTTTGTCTCTGATATGAATTGGAGTTTGGATAGAGATCAATTGGATGTAACTAGTATTGTCAAAACTCCAATTCATATCAAATGTTAGAAACGAAAGAGGTGTAGAAAGAGACAAGACCAAAAAACCTAAATCCAACTCTATAGAAATCTAACTCTTTTCAAATCTTACCAACGAAGAACTTGCTTAAAAAGCATTTCATCGCCCATAATTCTCTTCTAATTCCAAGAAAGATCCTAGTAGTAAACAAGTATGCATAACTTTGAAAGTAAATTCTGAAGATTTATTTTTGAAGATTTTAAGAAAAGATGCAATAACAAAATATGAGCTCACATTGTTAAGCAACAACTAATATTTCATTCGATCTCCTAACGTATCAAGAGACTAATAAACTTAAATAAATATTTATAAACACCAAATAAAGATCTATTTTTTTTAATAGCATTAACATTTATCAAATAAAAAATCAGTAACAATGCATCTACAACGAAAAATAAAGGACATAATATATTGAGAATACTACAAAAAACATATATTTTAAAACTAAAAATAAATCATGTCGCACTCTCAATCTTTGGACAGAATTCTAAAACTTTACAAATCTTACCCACGAAGAACTTACTTAAAAAGCTTTTCATCACCCATTCAAAAGAGTAATTTATGTAAGATCTTATCTCCTATCATTCTCTTCTAATTTCAAGAAAGATCCTAGTAGTAAACAAATGAGACATGCAAAACTTTCAAAGGAAATTCTGACGATGTCAAAGTGTGATACAAAGAAAACCATAGAAAGAGATTTACATATACTAAATATTCATCCTTTAAACCACCACCAATCACAAATCTATACCTACATTGACATGCGTAAAAATAAATATGAGATACAAATCAATGTCACACGACAAATTAAGAATAAAAAGTTTATCAACCAAAATTTACGATCCAAAACCAACCATATTTTCTATAAAAGAAAAAAAAATTCACGAGATAAATTAACAACGTATAAAATTAAAACTCGATCATTGGAAAACTCCTAAATCCAAACCAATAGAATGACCCGAGACGAAGAACTTGCTTAAATAGGTTTTCATTGCCTATTACCCAATCAAAAAGTAATTTATTTAAGATCCATTATTTTCTAATTCCAAAAACTTGCGCTAAACAAATTTTAAAGATTTAGTTTTTCCTTCGGTCTCCAAACGTATCTCGAGACCAATAAATCTAGATAAATAGTTATAAATATATAAACAAAAAATAAAAATTTATTTCGTTTAAATAGCATTAGCATTTAGCAACGATGCAACAACCTCGAAAAAGAAAAGATAAATTGAGAATACTGTAAAAAAATGTTCTTCAATACTAAAAATAGACCATGCCGCAGTTGTTACCTCCATTTGATTTCTATCAAAACTCCAATTCATTTCAAAGGTTGGAAATGAAATAGGTGTAGAAAGAGACAATTGAGAAAGGACCAAAAAATCTAAATAAATAGAAATATATACGATGCAAAAGACCAAGAAAATTAAGCAATGACGATGTGATGAATTTAAATAGCATTAGTATTTAGCAACGATGCATCAACCTCGAAAAAGAAATGACAAATTGAGAATACGGTAAAAAAATGTTCTTCAATACTAAAAATAGACTATACCGCAGTTGTCACCTCCTATTGATTTCTACCAAAACTCCAATTCATATCAAATGTTGGAAACGAAATAAACGTAGAAAGAGACAACTGAGAAAGGACCAAAAAATCTAAATAAATAGAAATATATACGATGCAAGATACCAAGAAAATTAAGTAGTGACGATGTGATAACATTACCATTTATCAAATAAAAAATTAACAACGATGCATCTACCTCGAAAAAGAAAAGATAAATTAACAATACTAGTTACGTCCAATTGATCTCTATCCAAACTCCAATTTATATCAAAGACAAAAACACAAAATGGTGAATGTCATGGTAGCAAGTACGCTTTCTAGATTTTAAAAACGAGTATTACATAACAACTATCTATACCTACATTGGCCAGTGCAAAACTAAATGTGAGATACAAATCCATGTCACACGATAAATTAAGAATAAAAAATTAATGATCCAAAATTTAGCACCATATTTTCCAAAATAAGAATAAAAAAATTTCAGAGGATAAATTAACAAGATATAAAACTAAATTTAACTCAATCTTTGGACAACTCCTAAATCCAACTCTATAGAAATCCAACTGAATATTCAAAGGATAAATTAATAATATATAAAACTAAATAATAATGGAATAAAACTCAATCTTTGGACAACTCCTAAATCCAATTCTATAGAAATCTAAATCTTTTCAAATCTTATCCACAAAGAATTTGCTTAAAAAGCTTTTTATCGCCCAATACCCAATCAAAGAGTAATTTAGAAGCAAATTTTGAAGATCCTAGTTGGCAAAACTTTGAAAGCAAATTTTGAAGATTAATTTTTGAAGATTTTAGAAAAAGAAGTACGGATCTCCAAACGTATCAAGAGTTCGATAAATCTAAATAAATAGTTACAAATATATAAACAAAAAATAAAGATCTATTTCGTTTAAATAGCATTAGCATTTATCAAATAAAAAATTAGCAACGATGCAACAACCTCGAAAAAGAAAAATCAAATTGAGAATACTGTAAAAAACACGTTTTTTAAAACAACAAATAGACCATGCCACAGTTGTTACCTCCTATTGATTTCTATCAAAACTCCAATTCATATCAAAAGTTGCAAACGAATAGGTGTAGAAAGAGACAATTGCGAAAGGATCAAAAAATCTAAATAAATAGAAATATATACGATGCAAGAGACCAAGAAAATTAAACAATGACGATGTGATGAAATTAAATTCAAAGTGTGATCGAAGATAACAAAAAACCTAAATGGTGAGCAGCAAGCAAGCTTTCTAGATTTTAAAAACGAGTATAATACAACTGTCTAATTCAAAATATAACATGGAAGAACATCCTTTAAACTACCACCAATAAAAAATCTATTGGCCAGTGCAAAAATATTTCGTTTAAAGAGTATTAACATTTATCAAATAAAAAAATAACAACAAAGCGTCTACCTCGAAAAAGAAAAGACAAATTGAGAATACCGTAAAAAATAATTTCTTTAAAACTAAAAATAGATCATGCCACAGTAACTTCCAATTGATTTCTATCAAAACTCCAATTCATATCCAAAGCTGGTAAACGAAAGAGGCGCAGAAAGAGACCAGAAAACCTAAATAAATAGTTATAAATATATAAACAAAAAATAAAACCAATTTTTTTAAAATAACATTAACATTAATCAAATAAAAAATTAACAACGATGCATCTATCTCGAAAAAGAAAAGACAAATTGACAATACTATAAAAAATATGTACTTTAAAACTAAAAATAAACCATGCCACACTAGTTACATCCAATTAATCACTATCCAAACTCCTATTCATATTGGAAACAAAAAACCAAAATGGTGAATGTCGTGGTAGCAAGTAAGTTTTCGAGATTTTAAAGACGAGTATTACACAACAACTGTCTATACCAACATTGGCTAGTGTTCGATAAATCTAAATAAATAGTTACAAATATATAAACAAAAAATAAATATCTATTTTGTTTAAATAGCATTAGCATTTATCAAATAAAAAATTAACAACGATGCAACAACCTCGAAAAAGAAAAGACAAATTGAGAATACTGTAAAAAACACATTTTTTTTAAACTAAAAATAGACCATGCCGCAGTTGTCACCTCCTATTGATTTCTATCAAAACTCCAATTCATATCAAAGGTAGCAAACGAAATAGGTGTCGAAAGAGACAATTGAGAAAGGACCAAAAAATCTAAATAAATAGAAATATAAATGATGCAAGAGACCAAGAAAATTAAGCAGTGACGATGTGATGAAATTAAATTCAAAATGTGATCGAAGATAACAAAAAACCTAAATGGTGAGCAGCAAGCAAGCTTTCTAGATTTTAAAAACGAGTATAATACAACTGTCTAATTCAAAATACAACATGGAAGAACATCCTTTAAACTACCACCAATAAAAAATCTATTGGCCAGTGCAAAAATATTTCGTTTAAAGAGCATTAACATTTATCAAATAAAAAAATAGCAACAATGCATCTACCTCGAAAAAGAAAAGACAAATTGAGAATACCGTAAAAAATAATTTCTTTAAAACTAAAAATAGATCATGCCACAGTAACTTCCAATTGATTTCTATCAAAACTCCAATTCATATCCAAAGCTGGTAAACGAAAGAGGCGCAGAAAGAGACCAGAAAACCTAAATAAATAGTTATAAATATATAAACAAAAAATAAAACCAATTTTTTTAAAATAACATTAGCATTTATCAAATAAAAAATTAACAACGATGCATCTATCTCGAAAAAGAAAAGACAAACTGACAATACTATAAAAAACATGTACTTTAAAACTAAAAATAAACCATGCCACACAAGTTACATCCAATTAATCTCTATCCAAACTCCTATTCATATTAGAAACAAAAAAACCAGAATGGTGAATGTCGTGGTAGCAAGTAAGCTTTCTAGATTTTAAAGACGAGTATTACACAACAACTGTCTATACCAACATTGACTAGTGCAAAAATAAATGTGAGATACAAATCCATGTCATACGATAAATTAAGAATAAAAAATTAATGATCCAAAATTTATGGACCACAACCAACCATATTTTCTAAAATAAGAATAAAAAAAATTCAGAGCATTAATTAACAAGATATAAAACTAAATATCAAAGGTTGGAAACGAAATAGACGCAGATAGAGACAATTGTGAAAGGACCAAAAAATCTAAATAAATAGAAATATATACGATGCAAGAGACCATGAAAATTTAATGACGATGTGATAACATTACCATTTATCAAATAAAATATTAACAACGATGCATCTACCTCGAAAAAGAAAAGACAAATTGACAATACTAGTTACGTCCAATTGATCTCTATCCAAACTCCAATTCATATCAGAGACAAAAAACCAAAATAGTGAATATCGTGGTAGCAAGTAAACTTTCTAGATTATAAAGACGAATATTACACAACAATTGTCTACACCTACATTGGCAGTGCAAAAATAAATGTGAGTTATAAATCCACGTCACATGATAAATTAAGAATACAAAATTAATGATCCAAAATTTAGGACCACAACCAACCATATTTTCTAAAATAAGAACAAAAAAAATTCAGAGGATAAATTAACAAGATATAAAACTAAATATAACTCCTAAATCCAACTCTATAGAAATCCAACTAAATATTCAAAGGATAAATTAACAAGATATAAAACTAAATTTAACTCAAGCTTTGGACAACTCCTAAATCCAACTCTATAGAAATCTAAATCTTTTCAAATCTTACCCACAAAGAACTTGCTTTAAAATCTTTTCATCGCCCATTACCCAATCAAAGAGTAATTTATGTAAGATCCTATCTCCTATTATTCTCTTCTAATTCTAAGAAAGATCCTAGTAGTAAACAAATGAGACATGCAAAACTTTGAAAGCAAATTCTGAATATTTACTTTTGAAGATTTTAAGAAAAGACAAAATATGTACTTTAATATTGAGAATACTACAAAAAACATGTACTTTAAAACTAAAAATAAATCATGCCGCACTTGTTACCTTCGATTGATCTCCAACCAAATTTTGAAGATCCTAGTAGTAAATAAATGTTGCAAAACTTTGAAAGCAAATTTTGAAGATTAATTTTTGAAAATTTTAGGAAAAGAAGCTATAACATAGCCATGGATCTCCAAACGTATCAAATGTTCGATAAATCTAAATAAATAGTTACAAATATATAAACAAAAAATAAAAATCTATTTCGTTTAAATAGCATTAGCATTTATCAAATAAAAAATTAGCAACGATGCAACAACCTCAAAAAAGAAAAGACAAATTGAGAATAATGTAAAAAACACATGTTCTTTAAAACTAAAAATAGACCATGCCACTGTTGTTACCTCCTATTGATTTCTATCAAAACTCCAATTCATATCAAAGGTTGGAAACGAAATAGGCGCAGAAAGGGACAATTGAGAAAGGACCAAAAAATCTAAATAAATAGAAATATATACGATGCAAGAGACCAAGAAAATTAAGTAGGAACGATGTGATGAAATTAAATTCAAAGTGTAATTGTAGATAACAAAAAACCTAAATGGTGAACGTCGTAGTAGCAAGTAAGCTTTCTAGATTTTAAAAACGAGTAAATACTAATGAAATTAAGTAGGGATGTTGTTTTCATTGGCTTTGAGTCCCTTATTCAAAAGATTCATCGATAATCATAACCCTTTACCCATGTAGATATACTAATGTTAATGTGATGCAATGATAATGGGGCACCAATGTTGATGCAATGCTGATGCAACATTGATGTAAACACGATACTGATGCAACACTGATGTCGATGCGATGCTGATGTAATGGGAATACCATCCTCGAA
>JAMKQA010005864.1:0-19449 GCA_024699735.1 Posidonia australis | reverse complement strand
TTATTACATCTCATATGAATGTTTTACAAATGTAATACTTGAATTCTTCATATGGTCTTATATGATCACCTGTGTTTAATCACACTAAAAATTGTTATCATCAAAATAAATATAAGATTTTTCAACACACTGTGCTTTTGATGTGCCTTCATTAATCCAATGGATAGGTATTAGAGCATCACTGTTGTTCATTGCATCCTTCTGCTAATTCAAAAATCAATAGAATAGTCCTAATTTCTGCAAAAAGAGGATCACTTGTTGACAATTGTTCAAGGGAAAGCATGATTTTCCTACCATCATGATCTCACAAAACAGGTGCAAACACAAGCCATATTTTCCTTTATTTGTAAACCTACATGAACATTAATTTTTGTGACACATACCTGGAGCACCTCCCATAACTTTGTTCTGTCTTACTTTTGGTTTGTCTCTTGCGCTTTGTAGATTAATAGTTTTCCTAAATTTTGGTTTACGTTATAACTTAATAAATGATTTTTGTAGGCATTTAAAACTATGATAGGATTTGGTTTTTAGTTTTGGAAAATAACTTAATTACAATGCTTCCAGAAAAACCAAGTAAGTGCTATTAATCTTTCCAAAGCTTCTTTCCATTTTCTATATGTTTAGCATTATATATTTTCTGTAAAGAACTTAAGAAAGAACACTTTAGGTCATCATTTATAAAAAATAAAAGATCAACCCCAAACCAAATAGCTCTTGAAAACAAATAATTAAACAACAAATGATCTAAATCTTCATCCAAATGATTACAACAAACAATGTTCTTGTCTACGCATAGAAGCTTAGTGCTAAATTTAACCTTTGTTGGAATAATATCTGAAAGACATTTCCAGAAAAACATAACAACTCTAGGTGGTAAAATATTAGATTTTCTTTAGGTAATTAATCATAAAATTAGTATTGAGTCCAATAAAATACTAGTAATTTTGATCCTCAAAAATTTATAACCTGATTTTACTGAATAAATGCCATCCTTGGAGTGTTTCCAAGTAATTATTTCCTCTTGAAATAAAGAATAACGACAAATAGGTGATAATAGAATTTTATTTTTCACAGAATCATTAAAAATTAAAGATATTTTATGCTCAAACCACGTTTAGTATTCTACTTAATTCAAAAAGAAACCTTTAATTGAGAAAAAGAATCCTTACAAAACAATGATAAGTCTTCAAAATTTGAAATCTAGTTATCTTCCCATAGTTTTATGTTAGACCCATTAACAACTAAATACTAAAAGATATTAATTAATAAATTTTTTGGGGAACAAATACTTTGTCAAACACTAGGCCTTGAGTTATCAAGCTTAGCATTTTTAAATGAAACATTTCGAAAATATTTAGTTTTAAGAATTGTCGTCCAAAGAGATTTAGGTTTCACAATCAAATTCCAACATAGTTTTAAAATGAAAGCTCCATTAGTATCATAAATATCACGAAAACCTAACCCTCCTTGCTTTTTTATCAAGCTTAAAGAATCCCGATTTCTTAAGTATAGATGCCTAGATTAGCCCCACAAGAAATCTCTAATCAGGCTGTCAATCTTCCTACATACATACTTGGGAAGAGTAGTTGAGAAATAGAAAATAGGAGTTGTAGACAAAAAAAATTAAATTAGGATTTCTTTTCCTTAATGGGAGAAATGAAGTGACTCCCAACTCTTACGTTTGGTTTTACTTTCTCAATAAAAAATGTGTAAGTAGAAATTTTATTTCTCCTACAAAATAAAGGTCCCCCCTAGATATAACTTATCCTTATTCATTAATTTAGCAGATAATATCTTTAAAATAGAATTTTTTGCATCATTATTAATATTCCTACTAAATTCAATGGAACTTTTTGAACAATTATTACTTTGCCATGATCATAATCCAAACTCTAATAAAATCGAGCTAATTTCCTTAGCCATATTAATAATTGCTTCACAAAGGAAAAAAATAGATTATCAGCAAATAGTAGATGAGAAATAAAAGGGTCTTCTTTGGAAAACCTAAATACTCTAAATAAATTCAAGGACATTCTATATGAGACATATCTAGATACCATTTCATTACATAATATAAATAAATAAGGAGTAAATAAGGAGACAAAGGACAACTTTGTGTTAAGCCCTTGGACGGTTTAAAGAATCCATTAGCTTGACCATTAAAGATTATAGAAAAAGTTGATGTAGAAACACATTTCATAAACAAGGTAATAATAGTGTTTAAGCAACCTAAAATATTCAAATCTTCTTCCAAGAAAGCCCATTCAATCCTATCATAAGCTTTCATCATGTCTATTTTTAGGGTCATAAAACTTCTATCCCCTCCCTTTTCATAATACGAAAGCATTCTTGAGCAATTATATAATTATTTGGTAATTGAAACCCTTTAACAAATGTTCCATGTTCATCACTAATAATATTGTTCAAATAAGGGGACAATCTATTAGCTAAAATATTAGATATTAATTTCTAAGGAATATTACAAAGACTTATAGGTCTAAAATTAGTTGGTGTTTCTCAAACATCTTTCTTAGGAATTAGAGCTCTCAATGCATGATTCAACTTTACAAGCATTCTTCTTTCTTGGAAGAAATTCCTAGTAGTAATAGTCATTTCCTTGTTAATTATTTGCCATCCCGAAACATAGAATTCAATAGGTAGACCATCTAGACATGGAAACTTATGATTTTTCATAGGCTTAATCACATTAAAAATTTCTATCTCAAAACTATGTAATTAGCAATAGAAGGGATCCTTTTTCATGAAATAATTAAGTCTAAAGATCTAAAAGACCCTTTAGAAGTAAATAAAGATCTAAAAACACATCTTTCATGTTAGTAATCCAGGAACTATTCCTATTCCTAATACTAGAGACATTATCCCTTTTTCTCCTCTTCAAAGTAGAATGATGAAAAAATTTGGTATTCCTATCACCTAGTGATACCCATTGTTGTCTAGATCTTTAACTCCAAAGAGCTTCTTTATGAAGTAACTCCTCATGGAGTGAAAGAAGATTCCGTTCCATCCTAATTGAAAATTTAGAAGGTGTAGAAGTCTGTAAATGGTATAAGAAGACCATCTCTAAGTGGAATAATAAAAAAATTGCTATCTTACACACTGATATTAAGGTAGTGTTTGGTAACGTTTATAGAAAAATAAATTATTCTCATAAGTAACGTTTTTTAAAAAGGTAGTCTTCAAAGTTTGTTATAATCAGTTTATTTGACAACTTTTATGTAAAGACAAAAAATTGATTTAATGAAATAATCTGACATAAGAGAACTATTTGGTTTAGTTTTTTAAGCATAAACGCTTTTTTTCATAAGCTGCTTTTAATAATTGTTACCAAACAGACCTTAAGTATAACCTTGTTCAGAGAAGCCTAAATAAATAAGATTACTAGAAATAATAAATTTTCTAAACCTTTTAATATTCGATGTAATCACAGATCTATCTCCCTATTTTTTTATCAATGGACTCAAATTCATTAAAATCACCGAAACAAACACAAGGATCCAAACATCCATTAATGAGTCGATTAATATCATACCAAAAAACTACTCTCTTTTTGAGGTTTGGTGGACCATGCATAGCAATAAAATTCCATGGAAGGGAACCTGGGGAATTAACTAAGGCACTAATATAATTTTGGGAATAAGAAGGTATTCTAATGATAATAGTTTTTGACCAAAAACCCCATAAAGAATTTTGCTTGCGAAATGCTATCATAAAAGAACTTAGTTTAGAAGATAAACATTTGGTTTCTGAAATAAAGCAAACTGTGGGCTTATACCTTCTAATTAAAAATTCCAAAACTCTAAATTTATATGTATTTCCTAAACCTCTACAGTTCCATGATAAAATATCCATTAAGTAAAATCAAACAATAGAACAAACTGAAAAAAAACTTCCAGAATCAGTAAAGCAGCCTAATTTAACTTATACTAACTCGACACATAAATGAAGTGTAGGGTAGAAATACAAAATAAAAGTACTTAAAATCCAAACAATACTGAAGTCCAAAGAAACATCAAGTAAAACTTAAAAAAACAGGCAAGATTTACAATAATCTTTAATCCTCTTTAATAGAACATTCCCCCACTTCCTGAGAGGATTTAGAACTTGTGCTTGAGGAGATCCTAGTTCACTTGTTCTTCTTCCACTGTGGAAATAGTTGACCAGGTAGAAGATCAACGCTTAACTCCGAGGATGCTGTAGAAGATTGAGAGATCTTTTCGGGAGTTGACAGCAACTAATTTGAATTTCCAGGAATTTTAGAGTTGGCAGGCAGAACACCAGATGGTTTCTTTTTATTACTCATCCCTTTCCGAACTGACTTCCTAGCAGTTGGCACTGTGTCAGTTTCTAAATGGGCCAATCCGTTAACACCAGCTGATATATCTGCAACAATCAAATCTCTAGAATCCTCCATAAAGTTTTCCTCCTGCCTAGTAGACTGATTTCGTTTAATTTTCCTAGGATAATTATATATCACCACCAGACCTTGGTGGTGTTATGGAACTCTCTGAATTTCATCCCTTTGAATCACCACAAAGACAGCATCTTTGATTTTTTGTATTTTTCCATGATAGGAAGAGCAAACCTCCTTATAATGCCCAAGAATGCCACAATAGACACACGCCATACCCTACTTTTCACCAGACCTTAAATTTTTTTTTTTGTCGTGAACAACTTTATTAATATTCTCTGTTTTTCTTGGGTATTTTTCTCTAACGTGAATATATTATATTGTGGGCTCATTTATGAAGGGAGATGAAATGGATTATCTTGAGTGTCTTTGTTGTCTTGTATTTGAGTGGTTGGTTGAGCTCTCATGTCATGTTGGTTGAATCTAGACTTTTTTTTCCTCTTGTGTGATCATGGGACCAGGGTGAGATTGAGACATGTGCTAAAATTAAGAAAGGAATCCAGTATTAGTAAATATTACCATATGTCACCAAAAAATCTAGGTTGTGGAGAAATTTTTTACAAAGAATGGGTTGAAGTTGGAAAAGAAAATGGGAGGTTGATGTGAGACCCAAAAGAAATAAAAGAAGTGACCTTTGTTTTTCATCAGGACACTCATATTGAATCTCCCATTCGTATTGCTACCAGGAAGAGAATTTGATTGCGACAGCTTAAGTGGATGAAACATAATCCAAATAATTTAAAAACAATTATAGGAAATATTGGAAAAGGGCTCAAAAGGCAACATGGGATTACTTCTCTCCCCTTCTTTTGTGATTCCAACTGCCCAACTAAGCAACGCGTTTAGTAGTGTTAAGTAGAGGAGTTGATGAAGTCCCAAACGAAAATCTAAACCCATGTTCATTATTGTCAACCATGACTATGTCCTGGTTTAATGGCTTTAAAAAACCCAAGTGCTGGACATGAAAACTTAGCGAAAGAGCTAGAGCTTTGGGCCAACAATCTACAGACACTCAGGTGTGTGACATGTAGATCCCAAGTAAACAACCTATAGACGCCTAAGTGAGCATCATAAAACGGAAAGGAAGACCCTAGGCGAATAGTCTAGACACTCATGCGATCAGCATAAAGATCCCAAGCAAATGGCCTAAAGGCACTCAGACTGTAACACCTTCAAATCGGATGCTACGAAATCTAAACTACTAAACTAGGATTAAATGCATTAAAAAAGAAAATAAGCTATAATCTACCTAGAACCTATGTATGCGGCTAGTGGTTCCTGTCTCTGAACACCAGGCTGGACTGTACTCGAAACTAAGCACCTGAGAACAAAACAAAGCAAAACACGCGTGAGTGACTTCTAAGTCATCTAGTACGCGTCTACCAAAAATCACAGCGGAAAACTTCTAAATTCTAGACTTTCAAAAACCAACACAAGGCTCTTTAAATCTTTTTCTTAAAAATACTTAGAAAACACATCTTTTCTAGAAAATCTCTTTTCTGGAAATTTTTGTGTTTTTCTCAAACACTTCTGTTTCTATTTTAAAAGCTCTTGTTTTATTTCTTTTCTAAAAACGACTCTAGACTAGACTCCAGCCGAATCTCAAAATTCTAATCTGGTTAAAACACTATTCTGTGGCTAGAATTAGTCCTAAAACTCTGTTTTTATTTTAGCTAGAATCTAGTTAAAAACTCAAAAGCCAAAACTAAGCTCAATTCTAGCTTAAAACTGTTCTAAATATTAAATCTGAAAATCTCTTTTTTTCCCCTTTTCTGGTGCTACCTTGATCAGAGGTAACTTAATCGCAAATAAAGGGAGAGGCATCAATTTCAACCTTTTATGCTACCATGGTGAAAGAGATTTTCAGATTGCACAGAGATATGTTCTCCCAACGTCCCTTTCTTTCTTAGTTCCATTCAACACCTTTATCTGGGTGCCAGTTTCTCTAACTAGGACTATAACTCTAGAAGTCTTATTTTGAAAACATGCATTTTCTCTTTTGTAAAACTCTTTTATATTATAGAAATGTTTCTGTCAAACTATTCTTTTTTTCTGAAACATTTTTATAAAACTCTTTCTAAATAATATGCTAAAATACATCAATTAGGCATAAAATTCCATTCATGTTCGTCTTTATTAAAATCTCTTTTATCTGGCTTTAGGGTTGGACATACCAAAACAAAACGGCAAATCAAAATAGGCCAAGGTGCCCAAATCGGTTGATCGAATTTCGGATTGGTGGTCTCAAATTCCCTGGTTTGGAAGACTGGAACATTTTGGTCGTCCAAAATCTCTTGAAACTGTTGATCAAACATATTCAGTTGTCTACAACAAGGCTTAGGGCTGAATACTAATAGAAAAATGACATACCAATTTTATTCGGCATACCGAATTTCCAGTTTTCTGAAATCTTTTCCCAAATCTTACTCATTCGTTCGTCAGAATTGGAACCTCTAGCGGATCCCTTTTCGGTGAACCACAATTCCTACATAAAACATATAATCCAGCATGCCAAGTCTACTTTCATTTGGGACATGTTTCATCAAAAAACCATGGCATGTATCTCAAGATATAAAATCAAAAGCAAACATGACGCATCTCATGCCACTGTAGCAACCTCACTAAAAATCTTCTAAAATGCATGGTAAATCATAGAAAAATTCTAGAATTCACAATCCTTCATGATCACATGCCAATCAACACATATTCATGCTTTCATACTTGATCATGGCATAAATCAAAGAATGAAGCTTAAATGCAAAAGAGGAATGAGAGACGAGACACATACTCTAATTGGATCTCTAGTGATCCCACGCTCCTCCGACGACTTTCCTCTCCTTCCTGGCGAGTCCTCTGGGCACAAGGGTCTCCAATGGCACCCTCTTCCACTAGTGGACACACACTCCTCTCTCTCTCTCTTTTCTCTTTCGCTTCTTCTTCTTCTTTTTCTTTCTTCCTTCTTTGGCTCTCTCTCTCTCCCACTCTAGTTCACTGGTTCATCTTCTCCCTCGCCCAATGCCTCCACCGCCATTCCCTTTTTAAGCCCCTTCATCCCTTGTTGTCGTTCGTCCGCCACCATCGTTGGAAATCCCAGCAAATCAAAGATTCGGCATGACTGAAGGTTACGAGCATAGTGGCTGGTGGTGGATATTATGCATGGTTGACTCTAGCCTCGCACTAGTCCCACACACACACACATGGTACACTTGGTCCAAAATACCACATTGTAGGGAAAATACCAGAGATAAAAGCCAACTTAAATAAAGAGCTCAAGACATAAACATATCATTAAGCTAATTATCCATATTACAATAACTTAATTACATCTATTCTGGATAATCTGGGCACAGATATTACATCCTACTCTTCTTAAAAGGAATTTTGCTCCAAAATTCTCTCTCAATACAACAAGTGGGGGTACTATGCCAGAATGTCTATCTCTCACTCCCAGGTTGCCTCTTCTCATCCATAATGTCGCCACTATACCAATACTAGAGGGATAATCTTGTTTCCGAAGACTTGCCCTTTTTGTCTAATATCTGCACAACATCCTCTACCACTGACAAGTCCTGCTGAAACTTTTCAGGCTGTACTGGAATAACTTGGGATGTGTTAGCTAAGCACTTTCTTAGCATCGACACATGGAAGACGTTGTGCACAGTAGCTAGCTCTGGAGGCAAGTCCAACTTATATGCCACCTCACCAACTCTTTTAATGATCTGGTAGGGCCTGATGTAGCGAGGGCTTAGCTTGCCTCTTTTACTGAACCTCGCTACACCCTTGGTTAGTGACACTTTAAAGAAGACGAAGTCTCCCACCTCGAACTTTAAGGGCCTACGTCTCTAGTCCACATAACTCTTCTGTATGCTTTGTGCAACTAGCAATCTCTTCCTGATCAGCTCTACATTATCCTCATACTACTGCACGATCTCTGGTCCCACTAGTTGCCGCTCGCCTACCTCACTTCAACAAGTGGGTGTTTTGCAAGGTCTATCATACAGTGCTTCATATGGTGCTATTCCGATGATGACGTGGTAGCTATTGTTGTAGACGAACTCTATAAGCGGCAGATGATCTTTCCAACTGCCACCAAAATCTAGGGTACAGGCCCGTAGCGTATCTTCTAATGTCTAAATTATCCTCTCAGTCTGACCATCTGTCTAGGGATAGAAGGTGGTGTTGAAATTCAATACAGTCCCAAATGCCTCCTTCAGAGCTCCCCAAAATCTGAATGTAAATCTAGTGTCTCTTTCATACACGATTGATACTGGGACCTTATGAAGCCTGACTATCTCCGCCACGTACAATTCTGCTAGCTGTGGCAAGGGAAGACTCACTCTTATTGGCAGAAAGTACGCTGCCTTGGTGAGCCGGTCAACGATCATCTACATTGTATCATTCTTTCTTCTAGTCTTTGGCAATCCTGTCACGAAGTCCATCGATACGTGCTTCCATTCCAAACTAGAATGTCCAAAGGATGCAGAGTTCCTCTGGGTTTCTGCTGCTCTATCTTTACCATCTGACAAGTTGCACACTTTGCCACAAACTCAGCAATCTCTCTTTTCATCCTAAGCCATCAAAAGTTTCTCTTTAAATTTTTGTACATTTTGGTGCTCCTTGGGTGGACGATGTATCTGGATCGGTGGGCCTCATGTAGAAGGCTCTTCTTTATTTCTTTTATTTGAGGCATGTACAATTGTAGATCATATCTCAACCCACCATCTACACCAATTGCACCTAGATCTTCTGCCAGGTGTCCCTTACAAAGGGATCAAATTGCTGGGCCACTATGATGGCTTCTATCATTCTTGGGTGAAAAGTCAAGTTCACCAATAAAGTTCTCACAGCTCCTTGAGACTATCTTAGTGGTCTACACTCCACCAACCCTTCCATCAAGTGTCATTCTTTGATCATTAGGTTGGCCATTACATGGGTATGCCTGCTTAGCGCGTCTGTGACCACATTTGCTTTGCCTAGGTGGTAGGATAAGCTGAAATCATAGTCCTTGATATACTCCACTCATCTCCTCTGTCTTAGGTTCAATTCTTTCTATGTAATAATGTACTTTAAGCTTTTGTGATCTATGAAGACTTTAAACTGCTCGCCATACAAAGAGTGTCTCCAAATCTTCAGGACAGACACCATTGCAGCCATTTCTAGGTCATGGGTGGGGTAATTCTTCTCGTGGTTCTTTAACTGGTGGGAGGCATATGCTACTACCTTCCCATGCTACATCAGGATGCACCCCAATCCAGTCCCGTAGGTGTCACTGTACACTGCGAAACCCCCACTACTAAACGGTAATGCCAGAACTGAGGCTGTGATTAGACGATCCTGCTCATTGAAGCTCTCCTCACAACGCTCATCCCAAGCAAATGGAGCCTCCTTTCAAGTTAATCTGGTCAATGGGGCTGCAATTTTCGAAAAGCCTTGGATAAACCTCCGGTAATAGCCTGCCAACCCGAGAAAGCTTCTGATCTCTGTCATTGTTTTCGGTCTAGCCCAATTGCTAACTGCTTCCATTTTCACTGGATCTACCTTAATGCCCTCTCTTGAGATAATATGTCCAAGGAAGGTTACCTTTGCCAGCCAAAACTCGCATTTGGAGAACTTAGCTTATAACTGATGTTGCCTCAGTGTCTCCAACACGGTCTTCAAGTGGATCTGATGGGTCTTTACATCCGAAGAGTATACCAATACATAATCTACAAAAATGACGATGAATTGGTTCAAATAGGGCTTGAACACTTTATTCATTAGGTCCATGAAAGCTACTAGTGCATTCGTTAGCCCAAACGACATGACCAGGAACTCACAATGACCATAGCAGGTTTTGAAGGCCATCTTATGCACGCTTGTCTCCTAGATCCTGAGCTGATGGTATTCGGATCTTAGATCTATCTTGGAAAAGACTGATGCTCCCTACAGCTGATTAAATAAGTCGTTGATCTTGGGTAGCGGATATTTTTTCTTAATGGTAATCTGATTCAGCAACCGATAATCAATGCATAATTGGAGTGAACCATCCTTCTTCTTGATGAATAACATTGGTGTTCCTTAGAGCGACACACTTGGACGGATAAATCCCTTGTCCAATAGTTCTTGCGGTTGACTCCAGAGCTCTTTCAATTCAGCTAGTGCTATTCTGTATGGGGCCTTTGCGATAGAACCTGATCCTGGTGCTAGATCGATCACAAACTCCACTTTTCTGTGTGGCGGCATCCCCAATAGTTCCTTTGGGAATACATTTGGGTACTCTGCAACAACTAGGATGTCTTGTACTCCGAACACTGGTGAGGAGGAAACCGTCACACTGGCCACGTATCCCAAGCATCTTTTGGTTAGATGGTGGTATGCTTTGATAGTTGAGATTACTTTCTTGGGCTCTCTTAGCCTTACTCCTTGTATCATGCACCACCCTTGGCCTGGACACTCTGCTATGACCCTATTCTTGGCATAGTCTATCATTGCTGAGTGTTGTTGTAACGCCTTAGTACTACACAATAGTACAAAAACTACCTAAATAATTTATTTAAACATAACTTTGCAAAATAACAATTAAATAATTTCAAAATATAACCTAGACCTGTGTGCAAATGAGTGACTCCAAAAATTGCTCCAGAACAAGGCTGCATGTCCAGCTAAGCACCTGAAACAAACAATTTAAAACCACGTGTGAGTGACATCAATGTCACCCAGTACGCATCCCAAAACTCACACACTCATTTGGCACACTATCAATATTACAAGGAAAACACGATTCTCGAAAAGCCAACATGCACATTTGGGGGGAAAACATTTATAAATCATGACTTTTCAAAACTCTTTTATTATTTTCTTTTAAAACCTCATGCACATTTCCAAATCTCTTTATGCATTTCAGGAAGCCATTTTCTCATTTAGCAACCAGCCCAAAGTACAAATCATCTTATTCACAAAACAAGGTTGGAAGCTAGCAAACACACAAATCTCAATTTGTCTCAAGAAAACCTACCGTATCACCCTGGCCACAGGTGACTGACCTAGCCTCAAGTAGTTGGCAAGGCTCGATCCCCGTCCACACTGTAGTGCTGTGGTGAACTACCTCGCACAGGAGTCCAACCGCCCCGACCGTAGCCTCAAAGTAGCGTACCCTTACTGGTACAAGCACGGAGTGCATCTACTCTATGACACCCCTAGGTGCCCGAGTACCTGAGGACTCTAACCTCAGACTCGACCAACACCTGCACTGAGGGATCCTCGGGTTATCATCTCCCGGGCCCTACAGTACTACAGCACACATAGTCACAAGGCTCACTCCTTGGACCAAACTCGGCAACAACAACCTCGGCTTTCCCCGACTACTCAGAGGTCTCACTACCCCTAGTCGGTACAGCCAATCGGCTCTTATGTGGTTCCTACAAATCTCGGCAAATTATTTAAAACATATGCGGCTTTCTTTAAAAACTCTTTTAAATCCCTTTTTGAAAATCATCATTAAAACTTATTCTCAATCACTTATTTTCACATTCATGGTTCTCACTAACCATGATCATGTTATTTGTCCATTTGTTGGTTCATATTCATTTCTAAGCGTTTCCTACTCATTTTAGGAAATCCTCAATCCACATTTATTTTCCACACATATATTGTTTATCATTTTATGGAAATCATCATCAAAGCTTTATCTTTACACAAGCTATTTCATTACTTATTTCCATTCTTTATTCAGGTATTTACAGGTATATACCACATTTTTATTCAAAAACACCTTTACTGAGACCATTTTGGGTTACAAAAAAGCACAGATTTTGCCGGTCATTTTCGTTGGTTGAAACCGCCACTTGGATCCACTGGCCATTTTCGCCAGTAGGATCCGCTGTTGGTTTTCGCCAGGAAGTTCCGCTTGACCCTTATAGGATCAGTGCAGAAAACCAGACAGAACCCATCAACTGTAAATTAGTAAAATTGCCAGAAAATCCACAATAATTCACTAAAAATACAAAGATCATTCAAGAATATCCAGAGCATGCATGGACATCATTTAACACCATCAAAACACAAGATTAACATGATTTCTACCCATTTTCAGAGATCATGCAGATTTCACAAAATTCCCTGGATAATTCCCTGAAAATTCATCAATCAGCTTTCCCCACATATTTATCTTGTTTTCATGCTTCCATGATCTTTACCACATCAAAATACACCTAGGTATGCTTTCTAGGAATTTAAAGAGGGAGGGAAATACATACCGTTTGAGTTCGCCGGCATTCCTCAATTTTCCGACGAGCTCCGGTGACCCTCTCCCGGCATGAGCACCTCACCGGCATCACGTGCCCTTCGGTGGCAACGGGGTCCCAATGGTTGACGTCTCCTCCTTCCCCCTCACAACTCTCTTTCTCTCTCCTACTCTCAATCAGACTCCCTCATTTCTCCACTTTCTCTGTCCATCACATGAGTCAGCGAAAGGGGTGTTTTATACACCCAAGAGTCACAAGCAAGTGGGGTAGCCAAGGTGGCAGCGTGTCAGGCGCTGGCGCGACGGCGGTTTGGTGGAAAAACCAGGGTGGAGGTGTTAGGCGGTGTTTACTGTTTTTCTGACATCCTACTGTTCAGGCATTTCACCAGCATTTTTCGTTAGTAATTTTCGCCACCAGTTTCCACTACCAATTCTCGCCACAAATTTGTGCTTGGCCTTTATTTTGGGGTCTAGAGAGAGAAGACAGGGGCTCCAACCACTCAAATCATCAACAAACTAATCAAACACAAGCACACATTCCCATAATCATTGGGAAAAACAAACCCTAGGACATAATTTCTCATATAGATCTCAATATCAAAATACATGTCATCTCAAATTACAACCCTAGGTATTATAGTTGTGCTAGCTAGTTCATTCCCAAAATAATGTCATACTCTAGCATCTTCATCAGAATCAGACTGGCCTAAAAATCTTTATTTCCTAGATGAATATTGATTGACCATAAATACTTCCATGCTAGACTATGTTCTCCTAATGGAGTTACCACATCTAGTTGGAAAGTTAGCCTAGCTGGTTTGTCTCCAACCTTGGCTGCAAATGAATCAGATATAAATGAAATTGAACTGCCTGAGTCAAATAAAACTTAAACCATTCGGTCATCTACGACAAAGGATCCTAACATTCATACACAACACAACCATAATTATTATTATAGATACTAGTGCTAATTATACAAGGTTCATAGTACAACACGATTACACATATTTATAATAACCCTCACTGCTGCTTACCTTCTACAATGTTCCTTGAGGGACCTGCATCTGGAGTAGAGATGGAGAAAATTCTTCCCTTGGTAGGCTGTCGGGGTACATCTTTGATTGTCTTCTGGGGTTTAAGGCGGTTCTTCTAGAAGTGCCTGGTCTGTACACAGTTGTAGCATCTCACACTATCTATCCTCTACTGCAGAAATCGACACTATGCTGGTATATGCCCCATCCTTTTACAGATATTGCAGGGTCATCTTCCTGTACCACTGGAGGAACCGGTCTGACTAGGTCCGACACCACTCTTCCCAACAACACTGCACCCTTCCATAGCAGACTTAGAGTGTTTCTTTCTCTCCTTCCTAGAGCTTCCAGAACTTGTTGAGCTGGATGTACCAGAAGTAGAAGACCGCTGACAGAATCTATTCCCCTTTTCTCTAGGGAACTCCTCCTTGAACAATTGGTGCTCATCCTCATAGCAAGTTGCTAGCTCTACTGCATTAGTCAATGCCTAGCACTAGAACCCGAGAACTCTGGACCTAAGTGCTAGAGTCATCCTCTCCACAAACTTCTTGGCTTAATCCTTCTCGGTGGCGATAGTCTGGGAGAACTGCTTTAGTCGGTGGAAGGCAGCTTCATACTCTGCCATAGAGGCATTCCCCTGCTTCAAGTTCTTGAAGTCTCTGTCAAGCTTGTTTGTCTCCTGCTTAGGAGAGAACTTCTCATAAAACACTTCCTGAAACTCTACCCAGATGATTATCAGCAGATCGTGGTTGAGGAATTTGGTGCGGTGTATAGACCTCCATCATTGGTCAACGTCCCCTCTAAGCTGGAACGTGGCTAACCAAACCCACTTCTCTATCGGGCACTCCATGCCCTCTAGTACCTTTTCTACCTTTTGGAGCCATGTCTTGCATTCCACTGACTGGTCGTGCTCATCCTGGGTTAGTGCCCCCAACTGGTTGAACTGCTTTATCCACGGGTTGCCTTTGGCCTCGTCTTTGTGACTGCCACCCATGGACTGGACAAATCCTCGCATCATCTCACCTAACTCATGCCTCATGTCTCTCTAGGTACCTCCACCCTACCCTACACCAGATCCTAATGTTGAGGTCTTGCCTTGATCTTGGCTTCTCGATATATTGCTGCTAGCACAAAAACACAATAGTCAGGTGCAACTCCCTCTCTTGTGCAGTCCTACAGAGCCATTAACTCGGACACCACCAAGCTGATATACTTAGTGCAACCTAGTGCTCTGATGCCACTATGTAACGCCCTCAAATTGGACACTACGGAATCTAAGCTACTAAACTAGGATTAAATGCACTAAAAAAGAAAATAAGCTATAATCTACCTAGAACTTGTGTGTGCGACTAATGGCGCCTATCTCTGAACATCGGGCTAGACTGCACTCCAAACTAAGCACCTAAGAACAAAAAAAGCAAAACACACGTGAGTGACTTCTAAGTCACCCAGTACGCGTCTACCAAAAATCACAGTAGAAAACTTCTAAATTCTAGGCTTTCAAAAACCAACACAAGGCTCTTTAAATCTTTTTCTTAAAAATACTTAGAAAACTCATCTTTTCTAGGAAATCTCTTTTCTGGAAATTTTCGTGTTTTTCTCAAACACTTCTGTTTCTATTTTAAAAGCTCTTGTTTTATTTCTTTTCTAAAACAGACTCTGGGTTAGACTCCAGTCAAATCTGGTTAAAACATTATTTTGTGGCTGGAATTAGTCCTAAAACTCTGTTCTTATCTTAATTAAAATTTCGCTAAAAACTCAGAAGCCAAAACTAAGCTCGATCCTAGCTTAAAACTGTTCTAAATCTCAAATCTGAAAATCTCTTTTCTTTTCTTTTCTGGTGCCACCTTTATCAAAGGTGACTTGGCCACAAACGGAGGGAGAGGCACCAATCTCAACCTCCTATGCTATCATGGTGAAAGTCCCCGTGTGGGCACGCCACTATCCCGACCAACGGGCCTTACTAATCCTTTCTCTTTTATTTTCTCAATTGCACGGAGATGCGTTCTCCCAACATCTCTTTCTTTCTTAGTGTTTGAGCTCACGAATCATGTTACTCAGCCCATTCAACACCTCTCTTTGGGTGCCCAGTTTCCCTCACCAGGGCCATAACTCTAGAAATCTTATTCTGAAAACATGCATTTTCTCTTTTGTAAAACTCTTTTTTATTATAGAAATCTTTCTGTCAAACTATTCTTTTCTTCTAAAACATATTTATAAAACTCTTTCTAAATAATATGCCAAAACACATCAATTAGGCAAAAAAATCCATTCATATTCATTTTTATTAAAATCTCTTTTATTTGGCTCTAGGGTCTGGTTCAACATATCAAACTAAAATGGTAGACCGAAATAGGCCTAGGTGCCCAGATCAATCCATCAAATTTCAGAATGGTTGTTTGAAATTATTTGGTTTGAAAGATCGGAACATTTAGGTCATTCAAAATCCCTTAAAACGGTCGATCGAACATATTCGGTCGTTCAGAATAGGGTTCAGGGCTGAATATTGATAGAAAAATGGCATATCGATTTTATTTGGCATACTAAATTTCCCATTTTCTGAAATCTTTCTCCAGACCCTACTCATTCGTTTGTCGGAATTGGGAGCTCCAGTGGATCCCTTTCTGGTGAAACACAATTCTTGTATAAAACATATAATCCAGCAAGTCAAGTCTACTTTCTTTTTGGACATGTTTCATCAAAAACCATGGCATGTATCTCAAGATATAAAATCAAAAGCAAACAGGACACATCTCACGCCACTATAGCAACCTCACTAAAAATCTTCTAAAATGCATGGTAAATCATAGAAAAATTCTAGAATTCACAATCATTCATGATCACATGCCAATAAACACATATTCATGCTTTTCATACTTGATCATGGCATAAATCAAAGATTGAAGTTTAAATGCAAAAGAGGAATGAGAGATGAGACACGTACTCTAATTGGATCTCTGGCGATCCCACGCTCCTTTGATGACCTTCTCTCCTTCTCGATGAGTCCTCCAGGCACAAGGGTCTCTGATGGCACCTTCTTCCATTGGCGGACACACACTCCTCTCTCTCTCTCTCTTCTCTTTCTCTTCTTCTTCTTCTTCTTCTTTCTTCTTTCTTTCTTCCTTCTTTGGCTCTCTCTCTCTCTCTCTCTCCCTCTCTGGTTCGTTAGTTTGTCTTCTCCCTTGCCCAATGCCTCCACCGCCATTCCCTCTTTAAGCCCCCACATCCCTTGTCACCGTCTATCCTCCACTATCACTGAAAATCCCAATGAATCAAAGATGCGGCATGGCTGAAGGCTACGAGCACAGTGGCTGGCAGTGGATACTGTGCATGGTTGACTCCGATCCCACATTGGTCCCACTCACACAGACATGGCACACTCGGGTCCAAAACCACATCATGTCAGTTGAGACTTGTGAGGTGTTCAATCAGACGCAAGAGGAGAATGCCAATGCATTTGCCTAGTAGCCCTCCAACCTCGTGGGAGTCAACCCTGATGTGATCGTCCATGAGTTTAATGTTGGCCCCTATGCCTAACCAAAGAAGCAAAAGAGGAGACTTCATTTCCTCAAGAGGCAAGAAGCTACTAATAAGGAGATCACCCGCCTCACTTGGGTAGGTCTTGTACCTAGAGTGGTTTTCCAATGTTGTACTTGAGAAAAAGGCAAATAATAAACATTGAATGTGTGTTGATTACATCGATTTCAATAAATGCTGCCTTAAGGATAGCTTCTCCTTGCTTAGCATAGATTAACTAATTGACTGCTTGATGGGGTACAAGTTGCTTAGCATTATGGATGCTTTTTCTAGTTACAACCATATTCAAATGAGCCTAGTGGACGAAGAAAAAACATCCTTTATCACTAGCCAAGGCACCTACTACAACAAGGTCATACTGTTCGGCAAGAAGAATGCGAGAGCAACCTACTAGTGGCTTGCCCAGAAAATCTTCAAAGAGCTTTGGTGGAACATTGAGGCTTATGTCAATGACATGTTGGTTAAGAGCATGGAAAAGGTTGTTCATGTTTTCAACCTGAGAGAAGCGTTCACCCAGTTGCACAAGTACTGGGTGAAGTTGAATCTAAAGAAGTGTGTGTTTGGTGTCCAATTGGGTAAGTTTTTGGGCTTCCTTCTTACACACAAGAGAATCAAGGCCAACCATGACAAAATTCAAGTGATCATGGAGATGGAGCCACCTCAAATGATCAGTGAAGTCTAAAGGCTCGATGGTTGGATAGTTTGCCTCAACTGTTTCATATCTTGTTCGACTGACAAGTGCTGACCCTTCTTTGAATTGTTCAAGGGCTAGGCCAAGAAGACCGCTCCTCTGGAATGGAATGAGAGGTGTCAAGAGGCCTTCGATGAAGTGAAGCAGTACCTTGCCAAGCCACCCCAGCTTGCTAGGCCGAACTAGGGTGAAGTGTTGCAAGTCTACCTTTTAGTCACCTACCATGCCCTTGGATCCATGCTAATCAAGGAATAGAATAAGAAGTAGCAACCAATCAATTATGCCAGCAAGACCATCTAGGGGCTAGCAACACGCTACTCTCGGATTGAAAAATTAGCCTCTATGGTAGTAGTGGTTCACCTGACATCTTTGCCTATATTCCTAGGCTCATTCTGTAGTCATCTACACTAACTACCCACTACTACACAAGCCTGAGACATTCGAAAGATTGCTAAAATGGTCGATCGAGCTGGGGGAGTTCGACATATCCTACAAGCCCAAGTTTGCGATCAAGGGGCAAGCCCTCTTGGACTTCATCACAGACTTAACACCAGGAGTAGAGCCAAACAAGGAGGGTGATCCCTAGAGGTTGTTCATCGATGGCTCGTTCGCGACTAAGCTTGCAGGAGTAGGAGTGTTGTTGATTAGCTTGAAGGAAGTACACTTTAAGCATGCAATACGATTGGATTTTACCACCACCAACAATGCCGCAGAGTACGAAGAGTTCTTGGCAGGGCTCTATCTTGCTGTTGAAGTGAGAGCAAAGAAACTACTCATCTATATCGACTCCCAATTGATCATCGCGTAAATCTCTCAAGGCTTTGAAGCTTAGCACTCCGTCATGGCCCAATATCTGCTTGAGGTTTGACGGCTAATGGCCTTATTTTCTTCATGTATTGTGGCATAGATCCCTTGAGTAGAGAACACAGAGGCGGATGCTCTCTCCCACCTGGCCTTGTCCTTCGAAGGAACAACTACCAACATTATGTTTGAGATGCTCGCCTAGCCTAGCACTAGCGAGAAAAGGGAGGTCGAGTATGGTAATTGCATGACTGGAGGACATTGATATGGGCTTATTTGCAAGATGGAACAGTGTGTAACGACCTTGAGTCGTTACTCCAATTCTAGCTTTTTTTTTTGCATTAATTAATTACATTAGCACTAGAATTAAATCCAACATTTAATATCATAAATAAACACTACAAGAAAATTGACATTTTGCAAGAAAAACTAGTGAGGACTTGTCTTCGCCAAAATATAACAAGGACATATAGCGAGGAATTAGCGAGGACATGATCTCGCAATAATTTGGCGAGGAAATAGCGAGGACTATTTCTCGCAATGTCCTCACTTATTGTTAGCGAGGACATAGGGAGGAAATGTCCTCGCTACTTGTCCTCGCTAAATCAGATCTAAAATACCGACGTGAGTCGATTTCCTTCCTTTCTTACCCTAATACCCATCCGCCTCCTCCTCTTCCTTCCGCTGCTCGTACTCTCGATGCAGCCTCTTCCTTCCGCTGCTTCCGAGCGCAGTG